>VAHH01000877.1:0-18478 GCA_013357305.1 Radopholus similis | reverse complement strand
CCAAGTTATGATCAAAAAACTTAAAAAATGGCGCTTTTTTCAGACTTTTGGTCATAACTTGGCCAAAAATTAAGCTTGTCAGAAGTTGAATATACCATTCGATAGAAAACATCTCAGGCTTTAAAATGACATGAAAATAAATTCATAAGCTTCATTCCTTCCTAAGTTATGCTTCAAAATGTCCCCCGTCGCCGGGATGGCCGTCGCCGGGATGGGGTGTACCCAAAACGGCACGGCAAATGCCATTCTACAAAATGCAAATACTAGGCAAAGGCGTATTCTATGGAACTCTCTAGAAATTAGAAATAGAAAGACTAGACTAAGATAAAACATCTCTAACTCTTACTTTAACCGTTTAACCTCTACTCTAACTAGGGATAGGGCTGGATAAAAGAACAAAACGAGTGCGAGCGCTTTGAACATGGTCATAGAAGAGGGACAAAACGACAGTGCGATGGTCGACAATTGCTGTTCGCATTCGCTTTGCAAACAAATTTGTCGGCCGCTTGTTTGTTGCTTCAGCCTTACATGCCATGTTTTTCCCTTGATCTTGGTTATTTTTTACTTAAAACTGAAGACGGCAAATATTCAAAAATTCATTAAAAATCGAAAACAACCCCTACTTTCTGCTAGGTTTTCTCCGAAACGTCCTTAGCATCTTGACCTTCCAATTCGTGGCCTCCGTTATCCTATGCACCGCTTTTTACATGACAGATGGTGTAAAGACATTCATCCAAACAGTGAGATCAAGTCCCATTGCTGAAATTCGCTCAATTTGGACCCTGGTTTTTTTACTTTCTTCTGGGGACATGGACTATTTTACACTTTACAGGCTGTGACCATTGGAGCATTCGGTTCTAAAAATTAGGTAATCGTCCCGTTTCAATTTTCTGTTCGAATAAGCTTCGACGTTTCTGTCGCGCTCCAAGCGGTATTCCTGAATGGGGTTGTGGTCGTTTCACTGTTCATTTAACACTTCAATCCAAACGAGACTTCCAAAAACATTATGCCTCTTCTCCATTTCTCTGCTCTTTTTGGCCGCAACAATGATTATTGAATAGGCGGTCCAAAAGGTGAAGAGTCTTCAGGAAGGTTTGTGACCGATGGTACCTAGTGACTGGGTGACCGACGTCGACAATAGGGTCGTTGTTGAATTGGAAGGCCAGACAATCAGTGACGAGGAGGAGGAATTCATTATTCGCGATTACTTTGACGAGAGAGGTGAGAACATTGCGCAGTAAGAGGTGGCGCTTAACAGCAACAACATAAGCAAGCAGTTCAGATATTGAGAAGTTCAGCCATGTCAATCAATCAACATGGATTTACATATTTTGCTCCCCGAATCAATTGTATTGTCGTCACGTTAAAATTTATTTTAAACAAGTTTATTTCTTTTTGAGTCGATAAAAATCTATTCCCCACGTGAAAATTACAATTCGATCCAGTTGCCAATTGAACGGGGGGAAACAACGACGCACACGTATGATGACTTTCTTATTACTCATTTTTATACTGCAATTCTTATGTGCACTTGCAATAAGCCAAGACTTTATCTTTTGTCTGTGCCTTGCCATACATTCTTATTTCTCCTTTCGACCAAATCGAACAAATAATGTGATTTCGGTTAAAGTAGGTGATGATCTTTTCGTTACTCGAGAGCTCTCCCACTGTTGTCGTCATTGAAAATGCATTCGAGGAGGGGGGAAGGCCTCGTGCTTTTCGTAGTCTGGCAGGTCAGGTGAGGGAGAAGCGCCCAGCTAGTGGGCGAACAGATCAAAGGGCCAGCCAGTGACGGGTAGAGGAGGGCGGCTTGACGCAAACACAGTTGTTCTTTCTTATCTTCCCCCCCCCCCCTCATCCGTCCAGCTTTTGCTCGTAGTCTAGCAGAGTGGTGGTCGATCGTCCGAAGGAGGAGGAGGAGAATGGGTGGAGCCTGGAGCTGGCGGATGGGCGACTGGCAATTTGGTTTGAGCCAGGACAGGCCGCGAAGCTGTACTTATAGCGAGGCAGCACTCCTCCTGGGCTGTCTAATAGCAACTCTTTGGTCCGCGTTTTCTTTCATTCCTCCCCAAAAAGCAGTCCGAATAAAAAGAACAAAAATAGTTTTTCGTTTCGTTTTGGGACCTTTCTAAAAAGGGAAAAGTACGCACAGCCATACCAGTGCCCCGCATCCGAACCAGCTTTAATCTCCCCAAACGATCTCCCTTTCGCTTAGTCGCCTATTCACCTTATTGTCACTCTACCTAAGACATGCACCTGTTGGCCCTGTATTTGTTGCTTATTGCATTCTTCTACGAAAACACCGATGGATTCAACAGCGAGCTGAGTCCCTTTCGCTACACTGTCTTGTGAGTTTCCTCCCAGTCTCCAACCAAGTCGTTTACTCTCTCGTCCACAGAAAGACCTTGCCCGTGCTCTCCCTCTCGCTGGCCGTCCTTCTGGGCCATGGCAGCATGAAGGGCGTTCGACGCAATTTCTTGGGTGGCGCTTTGCTGGCAGGTGCATGCGGCGACTTCTTGATCAGCGTTTGTCGCGACATGGAGCTTAGCTTTGCGCTGAGTGCCATTGTGTTTGGCATTGGGCACGTCCTCTACATGGTGGGCGTCAACTTCAGGCAGTGTTTCACACCGCTTTCCAGGCTGGCTTCCTGCCAGATCTGAAGAATCTGTCCCCCAAACTCACCACCTGCACGGTGTTCTACGCTCTGTTCATGAACATTGTGTTCCTGCTCCCCAACTTCGGCGCCCACCCAATCACCACAACAACGCTGGTGGCCTACTCGCTTGTGCTGAGCGTCTCACTCGCGACGAGGTTGCGTGTGGGCTTAGCGAAATGAAAGGGAATTCACACATTGACTTGTCAGTGGATCGCTGGTCTTCGAGGGAACGCAACTTCAAGCGCCACGACAAAAGGTGTGTTCGCAGGAGTGGCGCCTAAGCTTACTCCGTTTTTGCAGAATAATGTGATGCGATTTGTCGGCTATTCGCTTTTCTTCATCTCCGACTCACTTCTGCTCCTCGAGAAGGCCAATTTGGAGATACCTTCCAAGGAAGCGCTCATTCTCTCGACCTACTACGCTGCCCAATACCTGATCATGAGTGCAGCCATCGAAACGGAACAATTAGTCTAACTTCCTAGTTCCTATTCCTATGTCTGCATAAATTTCCATTTTTTGATATTATTGTGCAATTATTCAAGTAATTTAATTGAGCAAAAATGTAAATAATGTTTTGTTCCGTTGGATTCCATCAGATCCCATTGTTTGACACAACTAGTTCGCATACATTTAGAGAAAGGCATCCAAATGTCCCCATCAAACGATGAACGACAGGGTGTTGGTGGCGCACAGCACTGCCTGTTGTATCACGGTCAGTTCCAGCGCCAATTCGCGTGCCTTTGATTCAGCTACATTTCCATCAGATTTAGCAAATTCCTTACTGCGTTTTGACGATCCATGGTCTGATTTCCCTGTGCCACTTGGTTGATCTGAATTGCAAAAATCAATTGAAACGAATCATTTTTGCGCTACTCTCTGTCCGACGGCGGCCATCACCGCGGCGGAGTATTGGTCCTGGCTGGAGATGGAGTAGAGCACATGCCGTTTTTCCGGTTCCCCGAGGCGCACAAGTCCCATGGCCGGATTCACGAAACACTGTTCCAGCACGCGCAGCCGTCGGTTCGCCCAGTCCAGCTTTGGTTTGTCTGCAGATTGGCATTTCCGTGCTTCTTCTTCAAATTGCATTGCGCGTTGGTCAAATTGGTGTACGTTTGCGGCCAATTTGTCCATCTGCTCGACAGCAACCTCCACTTCCCCCGGGAACTGGGCACTCAGAGCAGCGATGGACTGGAATTATGAAAAGGTATTGTTGTTTGCGACCTCTCTCTCACCGCATTCAGCTCCCGCATATAGTCCACGTGCAGCTTCTTCGAATACACCGCAGCGCTGATCGGCAGCAGAGGCGAGTCGGCGAAGGAACGGGCGAGCTCGGCCCAGTACTCCCCGACCGCCTTGTGGACGGCCAAGTGATCCACATCGAACAGGTGTTCGTTCACGAAGGGCACCTCATATCGGGTGTGGTAGAGCGGGTACTGGGTGGACGAGTTGTGGTACGTAAAATCAACGACGGGGATGCCCAAGAAGCTAAGGAAGGACCTGAAGTCGGAGGGCGGTTTATAATTCGGGATTTTAAATTCTCCGGTTCTACATGTGATCGCTTCCGCCGTTGGGTAGTTCCATGTGCGGCGTTTCGGGCAGCCACTCTGTCCTCGAGGGGCGGTGTTTGAGCCAAGTATCGTACACAGTGGTGCGCCCATTGTTTCGCTCTTCGGCCATCGGATTCTTCACCAGTTTGGCAGCCTCTGTCACCGCGTTGTACAGCGACGGGACTGTGTTAACCTCCCTGGATGGAGGGAAACTCGTTTTAGGAGGCACTTTTAAACGGAAGTCTCACAGCGTTTTATTGTCGGAGATCAGGTCGACGTTGAGATAGACGACAGCTCTCTCCTGCAACAGAGTGGCGAATTCCTCCACGAATTCGGTGGAGCTTAATCAAATCACCGTTCAATCAAACATCCGCCTTATTTTTTATTCGCTCACCCTATCAATCCGAATTCCTCTGCGTCCCATTGACAAAAGACCAAAGTCCGTTTTGGGCGCCACTTCTTGGTTCGAACAGTCTCCGCGAATGCCCTGCCCATCTCGGTCAGAATCGCCGTGCCGCCGCTGTTTGGGTCGATGGCGCCAAATACCCAGGCGTCAAAATGGTTGCCCACCAGCACCCACTCGTCGGGGGCCTCACTGCCGCGAACGTAGCCGATCACGTTGTTGATCTGTCTTTAGCGGACGGATTCAGTTTCGAGGCCTTTTGCCGTTTTGCGCTCACCGCACTTCCGTTTTGGAATGGACCTCCACTCGCAACTTGGACCCCATCCCCCACTTCAGCTTCGGGCCCAGTCGTTGGGTAAAGTTCAGTCCGCCCCGCCACTCCTGAGGCACCTCTTCTCCGTCCAATCGCGACAAAATGTGCAAAGCGTCCCCATAGGAAAGCGGCAACACTGGAATCGCGGGGAACATGTGCAGGCCCTTTGCCTCCTCGAAGTTGTATTGCTCGTGGAAATCGCGTCGTGAGGGCATCAGAGGGGTTAGGGGATCGCCGTTCACTTGGAGCAGGGAACCGCGCTGCACTGCCTCAGGGGGCATCCAGACGGAAGAAGGGAACCCTGAAGAAGTGTGTTCGTGCAACTTCCGCTCTTCTTGCCCGCCCACCGTTGTCCATCCCGTCCTGGGCTATCTCCATCGGGTCCGAATAGATCACGGCCCCTATTGCCCCCATCCGTTCCGCGTTCTTCACCTTGTCTCCGCGGAACAGCTTCCCATAGTGCATAATGGCGATTTTGCCCTTCAAGTCACCGATGCCCAACTGGGCGAGCCGTTCAAAATCCTCGCGACGTCCGTAGTTGCAGTAAACCGCCTGCCCTTCCACAGTGCCCTCTGGACTGTATGCCAGCCATTGGATGCTCGCTTCAATCGCGTTGTTTGTGTGCTGAAATGGAAAGTTTGTCTCGCACCCAAATCGTTGGATTACATTCAGCAGATCCGGACTGACACCGGCCGTCTTGTATAGAGTGTAGCCGACAGCGTTAATCACAGACAAGTGGTTGGGCGACGAGTAGTCCGGATAGTTCAGGAGCACATCGTACGATAACTTGTGCACATCTGGGGCACCAAATTGCATTTATCTTGTCGAGGGATCATGTTCTATACTCAAACCTTCAAGTCCGTTCTCCTTCCACAAACGCACCAACTTGTCAGCAACTCGTGCGTTGGCTTCCGTTCCTGATATCAAAATGGTTTAAACGTGCCATTCGGCCGGTTCAACCTGCGACATGCGGTTCTTCCGTCACAATACGCAGATTGGTGGCAATGTTGTCCGGATTGATTGCGCCGAAAATGGACGAGCGAATTTCTGGAAAAAATTGCCCCAATCAGAGAGTAAAAGGCTATGGAATTGTGGCAATTCTGACATTTAATTTGTAAAATGACCTTCTGCACTGTGGGGGTCCGCCGGTGAGGAGAGGCAGCACATAAGTGATGGCCAGCGCGGCAATCAGCAAAATGTTGACCAGGAATGAGAACACGAACAGCGTCTGCAGACAACAGCGGGAACGGCTGCGCACGGGTTCGGATGATCTGGTCACGTCGAATGCCGTGACAGACATCCTTTTTGGGAAACTGTGTGAAAACGACTATTTGTTAAAATCGAATGATTTGATTTTTCCGCACAAACAGTAATTAGTAATTACCTAATTACGCATCAAAATAGTGTTTAATGGCCGCAACCGTTTGTGCTTATGTTCACACCTTATCATCACATTATTCCTCAAATTCCATTTGTCACCCGTTTTGAAAACATTGGACTACAAAATATATATTTGCTATTCAACTTAATGATAACACATTATTGGATTGATTCGTGAAACCGGATCTCGCGGTCAGCGACCTCCATTTCACTACCATTCTCGGTCCATAAGTCATACCAATTTCCTTTATTTTCAATGTCCATAAATTCCATACAAATAACGGAAATACACTCGCACATTCATTCAAAATCCCTGCTGCTGAATGTTGCTGCCCTGCTGCTGTGGCTGCAGCCCATTGGGCAGTCCCATCATCTCGCCCGCCCCAGCCAAGTCATTGTTGTTGGCCTCCTCCTCCAGCGCCCACTCTTCGCGCAATTCGCTGCTCACACTCGCGAACAACGAGTCCCAATTCCATGCGACACGTTCATCGCCGATTTCGTCCTCCGGGCACAAAAAGCGCGACAGGAAGTTCGCGTCTGGAGAGATGAATGAGACAACATCTGCTGGGGCTGTTTCCCTCTCGCACCAATTTCGCCCATGCTGGCCCTTCCAGCACTGCTTTCCCGCCTCGCACTGCCTCGCTGCTGCCCTCCCCGTGCACCGAAGAACGACGCCTGTTCGGCGCCGTAAATGATGCCGGAGAAGCGGCGCAGACTGACATGAGGTGCGATTGCCGCCTGCTCGCTCAGGTCTGTCTCGAGGTGCGTCGCTGGGGATTCGCCAACTGCTGGTGCCGCCACCGTTGATTGCGCCGCTGCTGGCGGCGGTTGTCTGCGCCCCGGAAACCCAGAGAATGGACGTGTTGCCGTAGTGGAGACGTTGACGGCGGCAGTGGAAGGAGGTGCTCCGTTGGCGGTTGCTGTTGCCCCAGCTTTTGGTGCCATCCTTTGGCCAGCCGCAGTGCCTAGTCGGCCGGCACCGCCGCTAGCCTGCTGATTGGCGATCGGACCTCGTGCGGTTGGAGCCGTTCGCTGTGGCGGCTGCTGTTGCGGTGGCACTACCGCCAGAGGTATTGTCTGTTGCGAGGCAAACGCTGGAGGGGCGCTGCGATCGTTGGACTTGGATGAGCGGCGAAACAGGCCTTTTGGGGGAAACACACGGCAACAAATTGTTATGACCTAGGTACTTGACAACGGCCGTGCCAATGTCTCCTTCAGTTCGCTGGCCTTCTGTTCTGTCGCAGACTTCAACGCTGCGGGCGAGATTCCGCCACTGCTGCCCCCGACAGAGGTGGAACCCTCGATGCCGCTGCTGCGGAAGATGGAGGTCATGGAGCTCAGTCGACTGCGCGGCCTGCTTTCCTCCACATTCGAGGATGGTTCTCGCTTCTTCACACGCACATTGAGCGATTGAGCAGCGTCTGAACCGACAAAAAGGATTATGCCCCAAAATAACGGAAAATACGCCGACCATCGTGTTCTGCCTCCGCCACCTGTTCCTCTCCTGCGACGGCACGCTTCTCCGACTGCTGTCGACCGAATCTGCTTGCACTTCTCGATGAACGACTCACCGGTCGAATCACCCCTTTGTCAGAGGAGGACATCGACCTGCCAAATTTGCAAATGGAATGTGTGTATAGCCTTTCCCTCCGGGTACCTCCTACTCGGTCGCACAAAATAGCTTTGTGATGAAGAGCGATTGTTTCCCGGTCCCTCGGTAACCATTGGCAACGGAAAGCAAAAGACGAATGAAAATGAGGAGAAAACTGCGACATTAGATTTCTTTTCTTTCCCAAGTTGTTGTACATTTAATTTCCGGATGCAATTAAAAATACATAATCTGTGATCACAAGTGTCAATAACAGGCATTAAAGTCGGTCCATTTGAACAGATTGATTCAGTTAGCACAGCACAAGTGTCACCGGATACTTTTGTCTGTCCTCTAAAATAAACCCTCCGAACTCGTCGAAAACTTCATCGTAGAACCGTTGTGAATTCTGCTCATCAGTCTCTCCGGTCAAACAGCGTCTTAGCCGATAAGTTTGGAAGAACATGTCCATGTAAGGGATGTTGGCATCGTGGAAGATCAAAGTCTCGCCAGTTCGCTCATTGTCGATTGAGAATGGCCACTGCTCGATGGAAGTCGTAAATATGACCATGTAGGAACGGCGATCTTCTGGCAATGATGCCCGACAGAATTCCTGCAAAAGGGTATGCGCTTAATTGAATTCACTTTTATATTTCTAATTCTGCCTACCTTAATACACTCGTTGAGAAATTCCTGCCAATAGTTGTACTCCAAATCGAGCATAACTCCGGATGGGACATTCAGAAATCTGGTCTGTTGATGAGGACTCAACTCAATTTTCGCTGACTGATAGTGCACCCAATACACGATTTCATCCGGTTTCGGTTCCGTTTCGCTCGTTTGCGACAAATCCAACTTGTTGCATGTGAGGATAAGTGACTTGCGAAGCAGACCTTTCCATTTAAGCATTTCGCGCGGAACACAGCCACCTATTAAAACATCCAACCGTAGTTTTGGAATTGATATTATTTTTCACCAATGTGCACATATGGAGGCTGGATCGGCTTCAACACTTCCAGGTATTCATAGAATGCATCATTCTCGGACTGCTCTTCACTCAGGTAGACATAGAGATTGCTGCCATTGAACAATTTCAGGCAGTGCTGAATGACCCGCTTTTGCAATTGTCCACGCCTCTGAAGTTGAATAAAAATTATAAGTCGGAGATGCTGATTCAACTTCGTAGTCTTCGTCGCTTTCTTCCGCATTGCGAGCAATCCTCAACTCCACCTCTCCTTTCAGGCGAAAACATTCATCAATCTCTCCTTCGTTGCCAATCAATTTTCGAATTACAGGCGCGGCCACGTTTAGATTCTGATCCAGTTCATTCAGGAGCCGTTGGAAATTTGTGATAACATGCAAATTGTCCACCTTCTGATTGCAAATAGCATTGAGTCGAGAATTTGAAGGTTGCATCTGTTCTAGCAGGTCCTTGCGGCTCAGAAATTTGAAAGTGTCCGTCAAAACTTCTGTGCAAATCCACATTTGTTTGTCTGAAATGAAAATTTGGGAGGAAGCTACTTTTGGTAGGGAACAGGGAATTAAAGAATTAACACATTCCACACCACGACTCCACGAGGTCCACGACCACTCCGGCATTCCCATCTCCCACTTCCCACTCTCCCACTCCCACATTTCCATCTGTCATATGCAGAGATTTCCGCCAAAAAGCGCCAAATTGGCGAATTTTAAATCTAAAATGGCTACCATTGCAATTTTTCCTTCACAGGTTCACACGCGTTTTTCGTTTTATGAGTTATCAATTTGTTTGTTTTTTCAATTCTCAGATGGATGATCGTGATCGTCAACGAGATCCACCAGAAAACATTTCGGTATGACTGATTGTTTTTATGCAAATTTTTAACGGTAATTTCAGTCCGAGTTACTGATCAATGTGATTCGAACGCTCACATCCACGGTATCCGATGACCAAAGGCAGCTGGAGAAAGATCGAATCGAAGAGGGCTACAAGCGCTCTGAATACGTATGTAATTGGTTTTTAACTTTTAAAACATCTGCTACTTCATTTAAACCTCAAACTTAAACAGAACATCGACAAACTGCTCAAAGGTTTCGCAGAAACCGAAGATGAAGTTAAATTTCAAATAACAATCATTCAGAGCACCGATCTGACGTGCTTCATTGTCTGAGTACATTCCAGTCTGTTTCGAAAGAATTGACAAAGAGCCGCGAGCAAATCCGCAATGTAAAAAGTTCGTTGTCACTCTGCAAGACCTTCCTTCAATGTCGTCGTGATGATTTGAACAAGTTTCTTTATCCATGTCAAACCACTGTTCAACTTTACAAATACAGGTTTTGGCTTGAAAATGCGCAGCAAAAAACAGTGTGCAACGTGCTCCAACAAATGTAATTTAATATTCTCGATAAAAGCCGTGTTTTTTAGTCAACAGATCAAGAAGATTGACAAAACAATCGGCACACAGCTGGCAAATCGCGAGTACCAGAAACTCATCAGTGTGTTGAAGGATGCGGACACCCTTTTGCGAGGGCCTTTGGAGAAACTGGAGGGGATCAGCCAGCTCAAATTCATCGTTTCGGAGAACTTGAGGAAGGTGTTCGACCAGATCGTGGTCGATTTGCTCCAAGCAACCTTCGTTGAGCCATTTGAAATTCAGGTTCCAACTCCGGATAATGCCGAACAACTGCATTATTTTCTGTTTAGATGTTGGAAATGGTGAAAACGGGGAAAACGCGCGAAACCAAAATGGGCATATCGTTGCTCGAAAGATATCCGAAGAAAAGACTGTATGCGTCTTTGGAGGTTTAATTGGAAAACGCGTTTAATTATTAAGGCAGGAGTTGAACGATGAAGACACTTTGTGCAAACGGCTGGCAGATTTGTTGCAGTCGCTGTCCGTTTTTGGCCAAATTGACCGGGCTCTGGACGAGGCCTTCACCCGAATGCCCAATCTGTTTCTGCGTTTGGCAAATGAAACGGCACAAATGATCCAAAAGGGCGCGGAAGGGGGAGGCGGCGCAGACAGCAGTCATCTGGCCAAGTTCGCACACATTGTAACAGGATTCATGTACATATCTCTCGCACAAGGAAAGTTCCAAAACAGGCGATTGCACAAATGAGTTTCGCTTCACGCAACATCGCACTGCTGTCCACAGAGCTGCAGCAGATCCAGCACAATCTGACCAGACAACCACTCCTGAAGAGGTTCTGGACGATAGTCCAGGAGGGCTTTGAGGAGATTCTGGCGGAGTACCTTCTGGTCTGGCGCAACAAGAAGCCCGGTGAAGAGCAGGACGCGGCACAGCGCAAAGTGCTGTTCAGCTTCGAGAACGCCTCTTTCGTCTCGTCGGTGAACGCGTCGTCGCGCAAAAAGCAAATCCAGCTGGTGTGCCCGCCAGACATCTACAATGTGGTCGCCATTTTCCACAAGTTGAACGCGTTCTGCCGCGAAGTGGAAAACCAGCTGGGCGAGGGCTGCTGGTCTGTGGGATGCACATTGCGCAGAATGATCGATTCATAACACTGTCGGATTTTGCAGTCGGATAAGCGCCTATCTGCACACTTTTGTGACAGAGGCTTTTTGCGAGCAAATTCGCGCTGATCTGGAGCGAAAGACGGAAACGGCGTTGTGTGGCCTCGATCTGTGGACGGCACTCTCGGACGTGCCCGGATACGGGCAGCGTGTGCTCTCTTGCTTTGTTCGCATGTTCGAACTGTGCGGCGAGATCAACGGCTACATCACCAACATGGAGCCGTACACGCTCAGGTTGCCAAGGGACAATAATGGTTCAACGGGAGTCTGATTCCACAGGTTTGCCACCTTTTGGCTGCTCATTCTGGAGCACTTCACCAAGGGAATATCCGACAAGTATTTCCAAGTGATTGGCCAATCCCGTTTCTCGTTGTGTGAATCCGGTTCCAGATCACAATGCTGCGCCAGGCGCAGGCAGACGGCGGATGGGTGGACTACCCCAGGCTGAGTGCCGCGTGGGTGGTGGACGAGGACATCAGCCGTCTGCTGAAGAGTCTGCCCAGCTGGACTGCGGTGAAGAAGTCGCCGTTCTCGCCTTCCAAGGGCAGCGACCAGATTCAGACGCCGTTCGCCGCCGACCATTTGGGGGCGATTGGCGGCGAGAGCGAGCAGGAGATCAGAGAGAGGACTCAGCGCGAGAGCGAAATACTCATTGCGAACCTGGGCACCCAGAAGCTGGTGAAGAAGAACGATTTGATCACCAGCACGGAGCACATCTGGGCGAGTCCAAGAAGACATCGGCATGAGATTTCAGATTTGGTCTGTTCAGATCCTCGCATGTCTGCACGAGTCCCTCCAATGGTTCACGGGTCGGATGCGCGAGTTGATGTCCGGACTGTCGCCAAGGGCAAAGGAGTTGGTCAGGTCGCGGGTGCAGATTGCTAGCGACGGAGGGGCACTCGTTGAACAGGCAAAATGATAAACACGCAAATTTGAAATTTTTCAATTTGGTATTAGATGTTGTGCGATGCGATCGACGAGCGGATCTGCACTTTGGAGGTCCACACACAATTGCAAAACTGAATGGTTCAGTTTTGTACAGAAGCTGTCGGAAAGTCTGCTGCTCATCTTGCACCTGGAGTTGCGGTTCCACTGTTTCTTCCACCTGCTCCCGATCGCGCAGAACCAGAACTCGCTCTCGATGCTCTCCCAGGACGAGATGGACCGCGACGTGATGGAGTTCGGGCGAGACTTGAGCCAGCTGCACGGCACCCTTCAGCCGCACTTGTCGCCCAACAAACTCAAATATCTGTTCGAAGGACTGGGCTACCTCTGCTCCTCGATATTCATCCATTCGTGGTGGGCGGACTGGACACGCCCACATACATCCACTTTTATACTTATTTTATTGTCCTTTGTTAAGCCAACACATCACCAAACTGTCCGAAATGGGCCGAAAGCGCATTTGCCGTGCAATTTTCTCGGTCCAGAAATATTTGAGCCAGCTCTCTGGGTAAGTGAAGAACAAAGCTGCTGCTTTTTTGTTGAACACGCCTTCAGACGGCCCGAGTCCGAGTTGCAACGTGCACAAATGTTCTTCGACCTTTTGAACAAGGTGGACGGAAAAGCACAATTTCTAAGCGTAATGAGTAATGACGTTCAGGAACTGGATCAACTTTTTTCGGCTATAGTGGAGCGGGGCGCGATGTTCACGTTCATCGAATATTCCATTCTGCTGGCTCTGCTCATCCGCTCCCATCCACAACTCCACTCACAGGTTTCTGACCTTTTGGACAGGAACATTTCGACGCATTTTTTTAGCCCGGCGTCCTGGAGTCGGCGGTTGGCCAACTGCGCGAAATTCTCTCCCAGCGAGACCAACAACGGAGGAAGCAGTCCGCGGCAAGTTCCCAGAACGTGTAAACGGTGACATTTTGGTGCATTTTTCACTTTATTCACCGGAATGCTGTTGATATGTGCATATTATTAAAGATCATTTGAACTTTGGAAAAAATAAGAATTGGAAATGACATTTGTACAACGGGGTGGTGGGCCAAGAACAGCGGGTTTCACGTACTACAGCTATCACAGCTCATCATCCATCACATGTGCCGAACCGAGTGGAAGAACCAGTTGAGCTGCACGGACCAGTCTCCCTTGACCACGTCGTCAAAGACCTGCTGGAAGGCGGCACGGGCCTCCTCCCGTTCCACCTTCTCGTACATCAGCGACTGCCGCAAAAAGTCCACATTCTCGGGAGAGTTCAGTTCCGGCAGGCCCATGCAGCACATCATGCGGAACAGCGCTATGAAGAAACGGGCCTGGTTGTGCAGGACCAGGAACCCTTTTACGCACTCCTCGCGGAAGCTCAAATTCACCCGTTTTGAACAATATTGCTGTTTGCCTTTGGGCAGGACCTGTTGTACTCGTATGTCTGCCGGAAGTTGCCTTTGCCGCGCGAAATCACGTACAGAAAGTGGTCGGTCAGCACAAAGTCGGTGCGCTCCCGGTTGATGCCCAGCTTGCGCTTTGTGTGGCCGAGAAAGTGGCCGAAGTCGATGTGGAAGATGCGCCCGTCGCGAACCAACATGATGTTGTCCTGGTGCCGGTCCTTGATCCCCAGCACGTAGGTCGCCACGCAGTAGCCGGCCAACGAGAAAGTGAAGCGATCTACGCATTCCAAGTATCTGCAAGTGTAAAAATTGAAAACATGCAGTATTTGAATTGCTACTTTTTGCTGTCGCTGGCGCAGCATTTTTTGTAGATGTACTTGTTCAGCATGCTCACATCCATGTTTAGTGAGGAGCCGGCATATTTGCGCTTGGTCTCGCACTGGATTTGGAACAGCGTCTGACAATCGGGCACCACATGTATCAGTCCAATCTGGAACACTCAGCACACATTTGGTGGAGAAAGAAACCCAAAAAGGTTCACATTTTTGCCCATCGGGAGCACTTCGTACAGCGTTGTGCAATAGTCCTGCTGAAGTTGGCACTTCCACTTCGCGTCCATGATGCGCATCACGTGCAACGCACTGAACAAAATTGTCCCATCGATAACACAAACGATAGGTCAGGGTTACAGCATGTCCTGGCGCAGGTCGTCGCCACACTTGAAGATCAACTGGTGGTTACCGTTCTGAATGCGCACAATCAATTAATGCGAAAGAACGGGTGATTTTAATCACCGTCAGATGGGCCAGACACTCGGGGTTGCGCCAGGTGAGCAGCAGCGGCTGCTTGGCACTGCTCAACACGCGACATTCCTCCACACTGCAAGCATTGTGCAGAGGATTATGGCATATATGTAAGTCCCGAAAATGTTCACATGAGCTCGCCCAGTCTGTCGGTGGCATTGACCGGCGAGACCATGTGCTGCATGGCCTCCTTTCGCGCCAACAACTCGTGCTGCAGCTTCTGAACCCAATGGGGTTAATCGGTGACCTCACAGTTCCTGGGGGCGACCTTTATCGCCGCATCCCTGTTGCCGATTGCGCGGACTTGGGCACTCAGCGCGGTCAGGGTGGAAATCATCTCCACCTGTTTGATCATCGACTTCAGGTGGCCACTGTTCCCGCGGCAATATGCCTCCAGCAGCAGTGCGTAACGAGCAAACAGGGAGGAAAGAGTGTGCTCTGAGGGAATTCAGAACTTTGTAGTACTTTTGAAGCCACAACAAACAACAACCCGTGCTTGTGGACGGTACAGTCTTGGCTTGATCTGCGGCGAGCAAGTGCGCCAGCTCTGCACGCAAAAGCCAGAACAGCGTGTGTCCCACCCGGTAGTCCATTAGTGCCCGCCTCAGCAGCATCTGCACGAGCGGCGTATAGGCGTGGGACTCGAAGTGGATCGCCTGGACCGAGAATGCGCATTAAGCTCCCGGCTATGCCGACACCGACAACCTGGACAAGAATGAGCAGATAGAGCTGGAGCTGGTCGTTGTCCAGTGCGCTGTCCAGGTGGCGGATGGCCATTGCCCTGAGGCGTCCGTCCACGTATCGGCCGTCCAGCAGCTCAATGGCCGTGTCCACCTGCAGTGCGGGCCACACGCCCAGCAAATGGTAGAATTCGCTGGTCGTCTCGCGATCGCGCCAAATCAACGCGCAATCGGCCAGCACTGTGAGCATTTGGGGGAATAGACGGCAGATTTTGTGCCGTGCACGCCACAGGAAGCGCTGGTCGTCCTCGCTCAGCTCGGCTGAGTCGAGACAGCGGCGCAGGCGAAGAATGCGCTCCAAATTGGGGTTGCCGGGCTCAAACAGAGTTCCACATTCATAAAACACTATTCCCAGACAAAAACTGCTCACCACCAGCCTGTTGGTCCGCTGTGCTCTTCCCTTTGTTCCGTACTCGGCCGCAGTAGCTGCTGCTGTTGCGCCGCCCTCTTCCCACTCGGACTCGGCGTCCTCCTCCTCCTCCTCCCCCCATTCGTCCTCATCTCCGCCGCTCTCGCTCTTTGCGCGCGGTCTCCGCTGTTGTCGCAACCAGTTGATGTACTTTTGAATGACCGAATCGGACGGATACTCGATCGCGACTGAATGCCCAAAGTACTCGTGCATCTCGATCTCGAGGCGTGGCGAGCGTGTGGAGGGGATGCCGGTTCCAGATGAAGAGCCGCCAAAGCCGAACGCATCGCCAAATTGGAGGAATTGGAGAGACGCTTCGGTCGTGGACGAAGACATCGTGCCAGCACCGCGAGTACTGCTCCGACTTTGACCCTGCAAAATTGCAATAAACGAGATTGGATGCTTCCAAAATGTGCAACCTTGCTGAATGGCCGCAGGTAGAGTGTCTGCTTGCCCTGCAGAAAGCGATTTCTCCAATCAAACAGACGCAGGTTCGACCATCCCAGGCAATTCAGGTGTTCCGGGTTATGCTGTGGCTGCTGCTGATTTTGCCCCTTTTGTTTGGCCGCCTTCGGTTCTGCGACAGTCGATGCTTGCGGACAATGGACCGAGACCAAGGAGAAACAGAGCTGCGCCGACTCGGGCAAATCTTTCATGTACACGTTGAATTCGATGCTGCCCTTAAGCGACGACACAGCTAAAACAAGCGGAATTGTGTTGCCCACGTCCTGCCAGCGCGGGTTCGACGGGGACACTTTGCAAGAGTCGCGCACATCGAGCACATGGCGTCCGACTGCGACGGCCACTCGGATGAACAGCCGATCGGTGCTGTCCTGCACTGTGATGTGCGACGCAGAATTAATGCGCAGCCTTGGAGTTGGAATAGCTTTTGCGTACAGGTCCTGTGCTCTTCCTTACTTGAGATTGTCTTCCAGGTCCCAGAACCTCTTCGACTGCTGCGGATTCGAACTGCTGGTCGCCGGCGAATATGTGCTGGGCTCACTAGCCCCTCCTTCCCCCAGAGTCTTTGTTGCCTCACTCTTCAGGTATTTGTTGTGCCTTTCGCGCCGTACATACGAAGGCTAAAATGGATATTTCCGGTCGAATTTTGGTGTTTAGGCGAACTTCAAAAATTTTGGGCGGCGGAGAGTAGTCTCGGAAAATTAGTTTCTTCAGCCGGAGTATCAGTCGCGGAATCCTGTAGTTCTCAAAGCACGAGCGAATGTACTGGAATTGGTGGGAGTGCGTTTGCTTGGACAAAGATGCAGATTCACATCAAATTGTGTGAGGAACACATTGCGCCGGGTGATGAACACACGTCTTCCCGCGATTTGGAGGATGAAATCCGAAGGCTGTTCCGCGATGTCCAGTCCGTGCTGGGAACGGAACTCTCGCAGAGCCGCCTGCACCACTCCCTCCGGGGTCATCTCCAGTACATTGCGGATGTGCACTGAGTGCTTGAACTGTTCTTCCCTTCCGTCTCCATCACCATCATCGCTCTTTTCCTTTTTCCCATCGCCCTTTGTCCCGTACCAGACCTCAAAAATGTTTTTGGGGTATTTTTTTGAGAAGACAAGACTAACCTCCACATAGGCATCGGAGAACTGCATTTTCCGTCTAAGTTTCTCGATTGCACGCTGCTCCACCTCGCTGGGCTGTTCAGAGAGTTGCCCGTAGTCCAAGTCCGTCTCGTTAAGTTCGTCGGTATTTTCTTATTTTGTATGTGTGAAAATAAATAACGTTTTCATTTCTAACCGAAATGTGGTCGCGCAGAGCCCGCCGGGTGAAAAGCTAACAAGGGCTCTTCGGGGAATGCGTAATGCATAAAAGAGTGTGTTCCGCGCTGCTTCTCGGCTTCGCAGCACGTCTCGAAAAGTTTGATGCGGTATTGGTACAATTCATCGCTCATTGATTTTTCCAACTCTGCGAGCGGAATACCCATAACCAGGCCGATGGATTGGCACAGCTCCTTTTCTGTTTTATTCCCGTCCGGCTCGTGCAATAAAAGAATGGGCAGAAACAGAAATTGGAGTGAAGAGACGGTCTTTTGCTCGTCGTAAAGCTGTAAAAGTGGAACAGTTTTGTGACCCTAAAATGGAAACAAACCTCCAGATGTGTGCCATCGAGACCGACAGTGGCGAACACGTAGTTAGAGATGTCGCTCAGCCGATTTCCCAATGGATACCTGGAGCGGCAATTTGTCTCTATATCCGCATTTCATTGTCAAATACTCACTTTCTCGCCTGGATGAACACATCCTGTTTGAGCAGAGCAAGTGTTCTCTGTGTGGGGCATTGAATGGGCAGCAGGAGTCCGTTGGGGAGGAACACGTCCAGGAACATGTGCCGCGTGGAAGACTGGTCATTGTTGTTATTCGATTTCACCGAAGCGGAGGCCCCAACTAGTACTCCGTCCGGACCCGTCTCCCAAATACGGTAGAGCTGCCTTTGCTGGCAGGAGTCCGTGCCTCTGCTATAGTTGTACTGGTATAGGTAGTTGGCATTGTTAAAGTTGGACGAAGAGGAAGGCGTTGAATGACCTTGCATGGAATGGAACCTAAAAACCTTTTTAGCAAAATTTTAACAAAAACACAAATTCACTTTTTATAAATTCGTAATCATTAACCATACTTCATAGGTAGTAGTTTTAGATTTTAGAGTTTTAGTCTTTTACTAGTTTCATTTCCCAGAGGACAAATCGTCGCATAAAAGTACATAGGGTCTGTCCCACAATTATATTACCACCCCTCCCTTCCTCGTGTTCACATACTCCCAGTGCACCAGAGAAGCTGAAA
>VAHH01000876.1:0-18542 GCA_013357305.1 Radopholus similis | reverse complement strand
AGGTTCAAATTGTTCGTGAATGCGCATGAGCCAGACAAAATTCTGAGCCAGGAGGAGTACAACGAGATCACGGATCTGGTCTATCTGCGCGTCAAAGACCAGGTGGCAAATGGCATATTATTACATTTATTGTAGTTCAGTTTAGATCATTCCCAAAAACGGGTGATGCAAACGAAATTTGGGAAATAATGTGATAAGGTGTGAAGTGTGAACAAAGGGTATAAAAATAATGAGTGATAAGTAAATATACAAACGGTTGCATCCGTAAGGACCACTTTGGTGCGTACTAATAATTGTTTGTGCGGAAAACAAAATCATTCGATTTTAAGACACTTTCTAATCGTAATTGGATTGATTTCATTTTTCTGACATTTTTCGAAAAGCGATGTCCGTCACGGCATTCGACGTGACCACCAGGGCCGAGCCGGAGGGCAGCCGTTCGCTCTGTTGGCTGCGGGCACTGTTCGCGCTGTCCTGCCTGGTCAACATTTTGCTGATTGCCGCGCTGGTCATCACTTGTGTGGTGCCGTCCCTCCTCAGCAGCGGAGAAGCCCGTGGGCACAGCGCTGAAGGTCTTTTTGCAAATTATACAATAATCCATTTGAACATCTGTCGTGGGCATAGCCCGATTGTGAGCCATAAGGGAACCCAAAAGGGATCAATCTCCCAAACTCTGAACAGCCAACCAAATTAATATTTAAACAAATGCCCTCATTCGTGCATAGTTTCCGGACTGAGACAACGGGTTCTGTGAGTACTGCCTCCAGTTGGAATATCCGAGTTGTAAAATGAATATTGATCCCTTATTACTTATTATAATAATTATTAGGTTCAATTATGGGTATTGATCGTGTCATCGGGGGCCACATTTGTATTGCTATCGGAGTTTCCCTTCAATTCTTAGCCTTAAAAGTACTCCGCCATTTTTCACGATTTCCAGAAATTCGCTCGTCCATTTTCGGCGCCATCAACCCGGACAACATTGCCGCCAATCTGCGCATTGTGACGGCAGAACCCCATGTCGCAGGTTTAAGCGGCTGCTGAATGGCACTTTAAAACAACGCATTGATATCAGGAACGGAAGCCAACGCACGAGTTGCGGACAAGTTGGTGCACTTGTGGAAGGAGAACGGACTTGAAGGTACAATGGCACATTTGAGGAACGAAAACCAACGTTTGGTGCCCAGATGTGCACAAATTGTCGTACGACGTGCTCCTGAACTATCCGGACTACTCGCAGCCCAACCACTTGTCCGTGATTAACGCTGTCGGTTACACGCTGTACGAGACGGCCGGTGTCAGTCCGGATCTGCTGAATGTAATCCAAAAACCATTTTCTGTAACAATTTCATTTTAATTTTGGCTACATTTTGGCAATCATCTGGGAGACCCACATTTCAATTTCCCATTCAGCGCACAGACAACGCGATTGAAGCGAGCATCCAATGGCTGGCGTACAGCCCTGCGGGCACTGTGCAAGGGCAGCCGGTTTACTGCAACTACGGACGGCGCGAGGACTTTGAGCGGCTCGCCCAGTTGGGCATCGGCGACTTGCGGGGCAAAATCGCCATTATGCGCTATGGGAAGCTGTTCCGCGGCGACAAGGTGAAGAACGCGGAGCGAATGGGCGCGATCGGCGCCGTGATCTACTCGGACCCGATGGAGGTGGCCCAAGACGGGATGGACAACGGTGGGCTGGCGGGAGGGGAATCTCGTGCCGTTTCAAAGGCACACACTTGTTGAGGGTTCCCTTCTTCCGTCTGGATGCCGCCAGAGGCAGTGCAGCGCGGCTCTCTGCTGCACGTGAACGGCGACCCCCTGAGCCCTCTGCTGCCCGCACGACGCGATTTCCACGCGCAATACAGCTTCGAGGAGGCAAAGCGGCTGCACATGTTCCCCTCGATTCCGGTGCTGCCACTCTCCTACGGGGACGCCTTGCACATTCTGTCGCGATTTGACGGCGAAGAGGTGCCTCAGGAGTGGCGGGGCGGCCTCAACTTCACGCAGCGGCTGGGCCCGAGGCTCAAGTGGGGGACGGGGTCCAAGCTGCGAGTGGAAGTCCACTCCAAGTCGGAAGTGCGGTGAGCGCAAAAAGGCCCCCAAAAGCCACTAAAATTGATTCCATCCGCTGAAGGCAGATCAGCAACGTGGTCGGGGCTACATTCGCGGCAGCGAGGCACCCGACGAGTGGGTGCTGGTGGGCAACCATTTCGACGCCTGGGTGTTTGGCGCCGTCGACCCGAACAGCGGGACGGCGATTCTGGCCGAGATGGGCAGGGCATTCGCGGAGACTGTGCGCACCAAGCAGTGGCGTCCGAAACGCACTCTGGTCTTTTGCCAGTGGGACGCGGAGGAGTTCGGACTGATAGGGTGGGGCGAACAAACAACATTAAAAAAAGTGATAAATAGTTCCACCGAGTTCGTGGAGGAATTCGCCTCTCTGCTGCAGCAGAGGGCCGTCGTCTATCTGAACGTCGATTTGATTTCGGACAACAAAACGCTGTGAGTCACAGGGCACTATCAAAAGTGTGCCTAGGTCTGAACAATATGAGATGTTCCCCTTTCTCAGCGATGCCAAGACAATCCCGTCGCTGTACAACGCGGTGACTGAGGCCGCCAAGCTGGTCAGGAATCCAATGGCCGAAGAGCGCAACAACGGGCGCCCCACAGTGTACGACACGTGGTTCCAGCACCGTCCCTCCAGGACGCAGTGGCTGCCCCAAACGCCGCAAATGGAACTGCCCGGAGGCTCAAGCGACCACATGTACCATTTCCAATTCGCCCCTTAATTATGTATTAATTCGCCCTCTGTCCAGGTCCTTCCTCAGCTTCCTGGGCATCCCCGTCGTGGATTTCCGCTACCGCAACTCGTCCACCCAGTACGCGCTCTACCACACCCGGTACGAGGTGCCCTTTGTGAACGAACATTTGTTCGACGTGGACCGTTTGGCCGTCCACAAGGCCGTCGGGGAGTACTGGGCCGAACTGGCCCGGTCGTTCGCCGACTCGCCCCTGTTGCCGATCAGCGCCGCGGTCTTTTCGAAAAAGCTGCGCATGGACTACATGCGCGAGCTGAATGAGGTGAACCATGTGGTGGCATGTGGGTTCCCACTTCTCAGGGAGTTTTCGGTAACCTAAGAAATTTTTAAAACTTTTTGAATAAGTGATCACCATGGCTTCTTTTGCTGCTCGAAATTGATGGCCTCGAGCCATTCTGGACAATATTATGTCCTTAGACATGTCAAAGTCATGTATTTGATATTTAACCAATTCTGGTGGGAGGTCCCAAATGCAAGTGCCATTGACAATTGACATCCTTTGATTTTCAATTGCAGTCCATCGCTGCTCTGAGTGCCCAGTTCCCCGGGGAAGTGAAGGTGGCCGTTGAGCAGCTGGACAAGCTGGCCGCAAACGTACGCCAATTCGACGAGCGCACCACCCAATTCGAGGCGGAAGCGCAGAAATGGCAATCTGCTGCCGACAAGCCAAAGCTGGACTGGGCGAACCGACGGCTGCGCGTCCTGGAGCAGTGTTTCGTCAATCCGGCCATGGGGCTGGTGCGCCTCGGGGAACCGGAGAAACGACACGTGCTCTACTCCGTCTCCAGCCAGGACCAGTACTCCGCCGCAGTGATGGCCGCCGTCGGACAGAAAGTAGCGCAAATTGTTCCACTTCCGAACACGTTCTTCGCGATTCAGATCTGCCAGGTGGCGCGGCCAAATCAGACGGAAGTGGATCGTCAAAACGCAGTACGTAAATGGAATTGAACGGAAGGAAGAGACCACGGGAATTTGAGGCACGTGAACTGGCTCTGGAACTGACCGTGATCCAACAGGCAGTGCTGTGCGCCACCAACACCTTGTCGTCCGTTGTTTGAGCTACCCGTTTTGGGATTTGGATGTCTTAACGTAGAACTTGCAAATACTATTATAATTTTTGCTCAATTAAATCACTCGAATAAACCATCTTTTTTGTCGGTACGCCCGACTAGTGGCGGCCCAACTAGTGGCAAATAAGGGGAATGAATTTTTGGATAACCTGGTCACAAAAATTCCAGACTTAGACATCAAATGTGAAATTTTTTAATACAGAAAAGAGAAGCTAACATGATTTTATGAAAATTATGACTTATTCGACTATCGATAAGTTGATTCGAACTTCGAAGGCGAGCGTACGAAACGTCTCCGTATGTAATATACTAGTCTAATAATTCATTATTACGCCTCGGCCCGTTTAAGCCTAAGTCCTAGTCTAATGTGTAGCCAAGCAACTTTGTAAGCCTAAGCTTATTTCTAAGCTTAATATTATTACTAAAAAAATTACCTCAGAGACATTAATTTAACATTTGATGCCTAATTGTCTGGAATTTTGTGACCGGGTTTATCCAAAAATTCATTCCTTTATTTGCCACTAGTTGGCCCGCCACTTGTCAGCCGCGCCACCACTAGTCGGACTGTTCCGTTTTTTGTTAATCTTACCCCCATTTTATTCCCTCTTTGGCGAAGCTTTCAGCCCCCTCATTTTGGTGCCCAGATAAAAAGAGCAACATTTTTTTGCCCCAACTTCCAATGTAAATCGTCAATTTCTCATAAAAGTGGTTCCGCCGTTTCTCTGGAACTCCGATTTTCAATTCTGCAGTTCGACCAACTCCTTCAACAACTCCTCGGCTGGAAGTTCCAACGCCCGGAAATTGAGTGACGGTTCCAAATTTCCTGTCGGCAAAAAAAGAAGATATTTCTCCATCAAACGTACTGACCGTTTTGGACCTTGGCCCTGCCTTTTGGCTTCTCTGTGTGCACACAAACCGCCTTCAAATGTTCGATGTGTTCGAGTCGATTGGTAAAAACACTGTAAAATCGATTGGCCAAGTGGACTATGAAGTCGGGGATTCCAACGCCTTTCGCAGTTCTCCATCGAACGCTATGCCCAGTTGGTCGTGCAGCAACGGCAGTGCGGCATAATAGTTTGCATCGAGTTGGCCAGGGCACTTGTGCCTCGGAGCTGGTCGTTTGGGCGACGGGGGCCTTTGAAAAACCACATAACTCGGTTAAGAATTTTTGGCTTAAAATTTGAATAAAATGCCATTATCAATTCAGTCCCAAATGCCATTTTGTAGAGCTTCCATTGGTCTATCCAATCACTTTTGAGATCTCAATTAGCTCTATTCTTTGCTAAGTTAAATCTGCCCTTGCATGATTGGCTGTACATCCAATGCGGGTGCCAAGTGCAGACGGGGCGCATATTCGGATTTGCTAAAGCAAATAATCAATTATATGCGCCACATCTTGTCCCAATGGAACTGCTTTTAGTGTTGGCATTGGCGCTCTTCCCAGCGGCAAATGTGCCCTTCCCCAGACCATCTCAGAATAAATAAAAAATAAAAGTTTCCCTCGGCATGTAAGGGGCCGCAGGGCTTCTGTCGTCGCTGTTGTTGGTTAGCACGGTAGGGAAGCTTCCAGTGCCCACGTTCCAGTGCCAGGTTTTTTTATGAGGCATAACTGGACAAGAGACGAAGGTAGAAAAGAGTTCTTGGACTTATTGGATAGATCTTTGGAAGCTCTACAAAAATGGTGCTAAGTCTGAATTGCTTGGTCCAGTTTTGAACAAGTTATGGCCAAAAAAGTCGAAAATTGGCCGATTTTTCCAAACATTTGGTCATAACTTGGCCAATTCTCAGCCAATCTTAGAGCTGAGCAGACCATTGGATAGGGCACACTTTGAGCTTTCCAATGACATCTCATTTACTTTCTTAGCATTAAATCTGGCTGAGTTATGGCCCCTCAAACACTCTGGCACTGGAACATTCGGCACTGGACACTGGACTGTGCCGGTCCGTTAGCACACGCACACAAATGCAGTTTTAGGCGCCAATCAAAAAAAAATTTCAAAACAATGCGTCTATTCTCGGTTATTTTTGACTTTCTAAATAGAATTAGAAGCAGACTTAGGGGCTCTAGGCTTGCACGTGCATAGGGCCTGCCTATGCTTTATTATAAAATAAACTATTATAAACGTTTTTTGCCTATCACTTGCACTTTGCCTACTAGTGCTTTCTGACTGCCCTAAAATTAGTCCCACTTTCACTTTTCGAATACTAAATATTCTCCTCTACCTTCCCGCAAAATAGACCAGTTTGCCCAAGTGTAGTTCTCTTTCCGCAAACATCGCATAATTGGCGATGGAAGCGTTCATCCTTTTTGTGATTCTTAAATTCAACTCCCCACAAAAATTTGCTTTCGATTGCGCGTCGTCGCCGAAAACTTGCTGCAAAATTTGGACCGCCGAAAATGTACTCGTTGAATTTGGACAGTTTTTTCAATTCCTAAACGACAAAAATGATACCCCTAAAATAATGTACATTTTATGTAATTAAACCATCATACCTTTGTATTGTTCGACGACGCTTCTTTTTTTGGAAAGAAGGAAAACATGGAATTCACGCAATTCAGCAATGCAAGGAAAAGGAGGAGAAGGACAGAGGTGGAGCAGCATTTGGGAAAGTGCATCGAAAATAATAAGAAGAATAGTTGTGCTTTCATCCTCACTAGCATCGCCTGTTTATAGGCAAAAATGCACCATCAGCCATCACAGATCAAAAGTTCGTGTTCGTTTACCATTCGTTTACCCTACCGTTCGATTTTTCGATTTCGATAAAACACATAACAAAATAAGAATCCTCCCAAACTGTGCCGAATGGAGACAATGAAAAATGATGGGCGCCTCCCTTCGATTGCCCCCCACTTTCCCTTTCCTTCCTCCCTCTGGCCTCCTTTCCCCTCTCGTCTTCGCATCCCAGAGGCAGAGGATATTGTTGTTTGTTGTTGGAGGGAGTAATAAACGAGTGGACGACGTTTTGGACAAATTTACCGCAATAAGCCAACACAAAATAATCGCGGGAACTGGAATTGAATGGATCTGGCAGGCGCAGTTATGGCTTCTGGGTCCTAAAACATTGAATCTGTACCCGAAGCTTCTGTTTGTTCTTCACACTTCAGCAGAAGGTACCTGAATGTGACCTAATTTTTGGCAATTAAATAAAAAGATCATCTAACAGTTTAAGATTAATATGTAAGCATTTGTTTTTCTGGAATGAAAGCACAAATGATTTTGGGAACCAGACGTGGATGCGTGCACTGCCCAAAAAAGATGTGGCACTCGATTGACATCATCCCTTTGTTCGATGTCTATTTTGGATATTCGGTTGTCGTACCCAATCTCAATCGAGGCCTTTTCCGATCGATGAGTGAAATCATTGTTTGCCATTTTATGAATGTTTTAGGGGCAGAAAAGAGAGTCAGTCCTACACTCAATCGGGCCCGCACCTTCCTGATCAGTGATCAGTGCGCGCACTTAGCCTGATTCCCAATTGGGTATCATTATTTTCAGCACATAAAAGAAAAGGTCATACACATCGAAAGTCGCCACTTTCATATTCAGTCAATTGGCAGAGAATTAATTACTTTATTCTTTTATATTGAATAATTATATAATTGAATTTCAGGACATTGACTGAATTTTTGCATAGCCAGAAATGAGCGTTGCCCTTTCATCGTTTGCTTTGGTAGCGCTTCTGCAGATTTTTGCGCCAGGACTGCTCGCAAACGACGTGACCAGTGAAGGCAAAAATCGGATTTTTGAATAGTCCAGTGACAATTGTTTATTGTTTTTATTTATTTTTAGTTTTTGGCTTAGAACTAGTTGCCGAGTGCAACAGTTTGGCAGAGAATGCCCGGAAAATGGGGGAAGAACTCCCCACAAGTCAGCTCGAGGAAGTTCGCCAGAGAGTGCGCGCAGAAGACAGAGAACGCCTCTGTAGAGGGCCATCCTGTGGGGGAGTCCATCAGGAAGAGGTCCGTGGAATGGTGGCATTTGTAGATCTTACATAATGGACCAAGTGTAAATTTTTTACAGGAAATTCCAACGGAGGAGGAGAAGTTGATTGCATCCCAGAGCAAAAGACTCCTCGCCCACGAGATTGTCTTTTTCTGTGAGAAATTCGCCAGTGGCCAATTTGGAGTTCTGCCGCGCTCGCGCTCAGACATGGACCTTTACGCCAGCAACATGGGATTGTTCAAGGGCTGGACGGTAACAAAGGCGCAAAAGGCCCGTGAGCAGCAGCCGCAAAATCCGCTGATAATGATCTTTGAATTGATGAGCAAAATACGCGAAAGGGTGTACGAATTGTGGGACGCAAAGGATTTTAAGTCGAAGATAATTGTGAAGCAAATGAACAATTTCTAAAAAAGGTACAACGACGAAGAACGGACAACTTGGAATTTGTGTTGGAGATTTTCAGTGATATTTTTCTGTTATTTCCTTATTTCCCCTTCGGTTTTTATCCTGGAATTATGTTTTTCATTTGGTGGTGTTGTTCTAAAGGTTTCCTGTTCGTTAAAGTTTGCATATTTTCGGTTGAGTAAGGTTTCAGCTTCGTTCACTTTCTTAGCCTTAAATTTGGCTGAGTTATGGCCCTCAAACAGCCTGTTGTGCCGAAACATGCTATTCGTCTAAAGTCTAAACTCTAAATCATTGTTTTTGTTCTTGTCCGTTTATTCGCCTTTTTTGAAGTTTTCAAAAGATAAAATGCCAGGCGGCAAATGCTTTATTTGAAATCATTTAGAGTCCACAGCAGACAGCACTAAAGACTGAACAGTGAATTAGTGAAGTAGTGAACAATGAACATCAAAATGCAATGTTGACTTGTTGACACTTGAACTATTCCCACTTTTTTAGATTAATTTTAGATTCAACTCATAAGTCATAACATACCTAACAATCAAACCAGTGGGAAACTGAAACTGACTCAATATAATCATCATCAACCCAATAATAAACAACAATTACTGATCTCGACTGATCTGTGCCAAAAACAACATGTCTAACTTGGACAATCCCGGACTGTTCTATCAGGATCGCGCGTTCAACGAGGACAATGTGATGGACCATGGCCGCGAGCTGGTCAAGGAGTACAACCAGCTGGCGGAAAAGTATCAGCGCTTCATCCGCGAGTTCGGCAGCGGTGGCTTGGCTCTGATTTACAGGTTTCTTCGTTTAATTTTCAAATTCAAATGTTTACACTTCTGCCAAAGAGAGCAATTGAAGCGCAACTACACACTTGGCTTCTACTCGCTGACGATCGAGTTCCACGATTTGGCCACTTTCGACGAGGAGGCGGCCAACAAAATCAAGCGCTGTCCGGCCACGTACTTGCCAGCGGTAAGCGCAAGCCAAACTCGATTGACGCGGTTATTGATTTACGTCCAACTCTCAGTTGGAAGCGGCCGCCAAGAAAGTGGCCAACGACATCACTTATCCAAGGCCGCCAGGCGAAGAGGAGATGCAGGACATCCAAGTGATCGTGAACCTGAACGACGCGCCGCTGAGCATTCGCAAACTCAAGGTTTTGGCTTTACTCTGATCAAACAATCACCGGAATCGGACTAGCGAGCTCTATTGTTCTCGCCGTTCGCGGATCCAATATCTAAGCTGTTCATGTGGAACTCCAGTCCCCATAGATTTTATTTCTTGAATGAGATCATAAGATGATGGTCATAGGTCATCGATTTGTTGAAGATCAAATACCCGAACTTTCATCTAGGCAGCAAGCAGGCAGATTTTCCTGTGGATCTACTAGATCTTATATTAGACAGCAGAAACTATAGATAGAGAGACAGAGCATCCATGAATTTCAGTATTTTAAAAATGGATCCTCCATTCGCAGAGCACCCAAGTGTCGCAGCTGGTCAAGGTGTCCGGCATCATTGTGGCCGCTTCGCAAGTGCGCTCGCGAGCCACGCGCGTCACCATCCAGTGCCGCTCGTGCAGCCACACGATCACGGACCGCGAGATCAAGCCCGGCCTGGACGGATTCGCACTGCCGCGACAGTGCCAGTCGTGAGTGCCCAATCACCACCGATTTTGGGGCAAACAATAAGTGGGCCCCCTTCCTAACTCCCTATTGCCCTGATAACCGCCCTTTCGCTTTTTCCATTTTATTCTTCCTCATTTCCACCCATTGACTCTTCTCATTGCTTTGCAGGAATCAACAGCTTGGGAAGGACCTGCGCTGTCCGCTGGACCCGTACATGGTGCTGCCGGACAAGTGCCGCTGCGTGGACTTCCAGGTAAATTGAAAAACAAATGAACTTAAAACCTATTTGGTTAATTAATCATTTTTCCAGACCCTGAAGCTGCAAGAGCTGCCGGAGAATGTGCCGCACAGCGAAATGCCGCGCCACATGCAGATCTACGTGGACCGCTACTTGACGGACAAAATGTCGCCGGGCAACCGGGTCACCGTGACCGGCATTTATTCGATCAAAAAGCTGACCGGCGGAGGCAAAAATCAAAAGGTGGCACAAAGTATTAGGATTTTTTTGCACATTTATTTCTTCCGCAGGGCGGCAAGGAGGAGAAGGCGGGCATGTCCGGCATTCGTGCGCCCTACATCCGCGCCATCGGGGCCCAGGTGCAGCTGAGCGGGCCCGGACGCGCCGACCGCATGGAGTTCACGCCGGAGGAGGAGCGCCAGTTCAAGGAGTTGGCCAAGCGGCCGGACGTGTACGCCACCCTGACGCGCAGCATCGCGCCCTCCATCTACGGCGCAGAGGACATCAAACGGGCCATCGCGTGCCTCCTCTTCGGCGGCTCCAGGAAGCGGTTTGATTTTTTTCATGGTGGCCATGTGGCCTCCTCAAGTCCTCCATTCCACTCCTATATTTCGTTCCTATTAAGGCATAGACAAGCGATCAAGTTTTTGAAAAGTGGGAGAAACTAAATTCATTTTTTGTTTGACCGATTTTGTACTCTCAATGTACATTTATGTTTGGGTGTGTCAGTGCATTCTGACATGTCATTCATTTGACCAGAAGGCTGTGGCTTTACCAAAACCAACAAAAATTCTCTGCACCATTCTAAAGGCAATTCTCGCATCATCCTCAATCTAGCCGGAATGCACACCCATCTTCTCTATTCTCCAAATCAACGGGTTTTGGGGGTTTTTACCTTTTTACAAGGGAATAAAATGATCGAGCAAAAATGCAAATGATCACTTAATGTTTCCCCTCCGTCCACAGTATGCCGGACGAGTTGACCCGTCGCGGGGACATCAACGTGCTGTTGCTGGGCGACCCGGGCACCGCCAAGTCGCAGCTGCTCAAATTCGTGGAGAAAGTGGCCCCAATCGCCGTCTACACGTCGGGCAAGGGCAGCAGTGCGGCCGGACTCACAGCCGCCATCATCAGGGACCCGCACTCGGTGGGAATTTTCGGGGGAACTTCAAATCTAAATTCCAATGGGCCTGTGGTCTGTGCTTTTGGAATGACCAAAAATTCTTAAATGGGTTCAACTCCCTGTTTGGAATGTTTTTTGCATTTTCAGCGTTCTTTTATCATGGAAGGCGGCGCCATGGTGCTTGCGGACGGAGGCGTGGTGTGCATTGACGAGTTCGACAAAATGCGTGAGGATGACCGCGTCGCCATCCACGAGGCCATGGAACAGCAGACCATCAGCATTGCGAAGGTGGGCGGGAAAATCATTTTTCAAAAATCAATGGCCAACATTTGAAATGGATATTTGTGTTCAATTTGGGGGTCTACATGTTCAATTCACCCGTCGATTATGAAAGTATTCTTGCTTCTCGTGGGAGGCCGTAAGGTCCCAGTGCCGTTGTATATCATAGAACCCACGACTTCCTTTTTTAATCCAACCGTCGTGGGATCATCTCACTTATCTTTATTTTATTTCTTCATTTCAGCAGATTGCCTATTTATTGCCGTTAAAATAAAACGCCATTTGCAGGCCGGCATCACGACGACACTGAACTCGCGCTGTTCGGTGCTGGCGGCGGCCAACTCTGTGTTCGGACGCTGGGACGACACGCGTGGCGACGAGAACATCGACTTCATGCCGACCATCTTGTCGCGTTTCGACTGCATTTTCGTCGTCAAAGACCAGCACGATCGCGCAAAAGATTCGGTAAGATATTCAATCGTCCTACAAATCAATCAATCAAATATGCAAAGAATACGTCATCGGCAGTTACTATTTGATCGAATGAAAAATTGTGATCAGACCAGTGATCAAATTAATTGCCTTTTCGTTCAGCAACTGGCCAAACACGTGATTTCGGTGCACATGCACGCCACGGACCCGCAGCAGCCGGACATTGCGCTGAACGACCCGCACCAAGAGAGCGGCGGCGGTCAACACTCGGCGAACATTGCGCCCAACGGGGTGAGTAACACATTTATGTTTCAGATTTTAGCGTTAGTTAGTTGACAAATTAAAAACAACCTTTTATTCAAATTCCCGTGCAGGAACTGTCGTTGGAGTTCTTCAAGCGATTCATCGCCTATGCGCGCGCCAATTGCGCGCCACGCATGTCGGAGAAGGCCAGCCAGAAGTTGATCAACCAGTACGTTCAAATGCGCAACCCTCTGCACCAAATGCGCGCCAAAAGTGACAAAATCCACAATAAGATTAAGTCCTTTAATTGTGTTTTTTATTTTCAGAGCACCACTCCTCGTCCATTCCGATCACTGTGCGCCAGCTGGAGGCGATTGTGCGCATGAGCGAGGCGCTCGCCAAAATGGAGCTGCAGCCGTTTGCGGAGGAGCGCCACGTGGACGAGGCGCTCCGTCTGTTCAAGGTGTCCACCATTGCGGCGGCGCAGAGCGGCAATCTGGCAGGTCGGTGGCCGAAATGCCCCCATTTCCATTGAGTTTTGAGCCGAGAATGGCGATCAGACACTTCCGCTTGGTCAACCCAAATATAGCATCCGCTTTTTATGACTTGATTTGATCGCCCACAGGGCTAACGTCGGATCGATCTGATTTGTTTTGATCCGAAGTCTCATTATTTGATCAAATTGTTGGTTAGGATGTAGAGCTGAAAGTTCTTTTTTTCGGGAAAATGACTAATTTTTCCTTCCAGGCGTGGAGGGCTTCAGCTCGGCCGAGGACCAGCAGCAGTTCAGTCGCGTGGAGCGCCAGCTGAAGAAGCGCTTCCAAATTGGCACTTACGCCTCCGAGCAGTTGATCATTTCGGAGTTTGAGCGCCAGAGCTATCCGGAGGCACTCGTGCGAAAGGTAAAAATGGCGCCTTAATAAGGGAAGAGTGAATCATCAGCTGCTCACTGTTTTGAGGGCCAGCTTTTTCCGAACCCTCATTAACGCTGTTTTGCCTTCAGGCCATTGAGTATTGTGTGCGTCGCGGCGAGCTCCAGTACCGGATGCAGCGCAAAATGTTGTACCGCGTGAAATGATGCGCTGAAGGCGCACAGACGACGGATGGTGGATGGATGGATGTGGATGCCTTCACCAGTTTTAACAATTATACGCATCTCGACAACCATTTTCATTCTTGGAATTTTTGGAAGCCAACAACACTTTCGACTGAAAACATGTCCAACACAAATTTTGTGAAAACTACAAGTAAATACGTGACTCCATTCATTTCCTTCGACAAAACATGGAAAAGCCAAAGAGGAGTGGGGTCTCTTCTGCATAATGTTTCTCGATAAAGTGTGACTCTCCATCTCCAGAGGCAATTGGAGGAATTTTTTGCCATTTTGTGCAGTGTCTTCTCTTTCACATTTTGCGCACAATTCTATTTTGGAGTCTGCCCGGAGTCATCAAGTCACCATACCCCATATACCTTATATCCAATATTCCCATTTCCCAATGTGGACTGTTGCCTCGTTTGTTCCTGCCTTCGTCCTGCTGCTGGTTCTCTTGCACTGCCCCAAGGCCACCATCATCCGTGCCTTCCCCTACATAGACCACAGTGGGCGCAATGCAAGGATTTAATGGAATTCCGGAACAGACCGCAACGTCCACTTCGATATTGGCGCGGACCGGATGGTGACCAACAACCATGATGAGGGATTCGAGAATTTTCTGAATCGCTGGAGACAACCCGACTTTTACGCGCAACATTGTGAGGAGAGCGCGAGAAAAACGCTTGTGCCACATTTATATAGAAAAAATGGTGCAATTATTTGTTGACATGATTGGGTTTACTATATTTGTAGGTATCACTTTTTTCACTTGTTTGTTTTAGCCGCCGAAGCAATGGCCCAGCGCCAAAATGCTCTGTTCGCAAGACGCTATCGTAAGTCTGTGTTGATGGGCTGTGACATCAATATGTGTTCTATGTACATATTCACGTTGGCGATTTCAGTTTTGGCTGATCACGATTCCAAGGTGCTCCAGGTGGGCCCTGCCGAGAACCCGTACTTTGTTGGCTTCACCGGACCCGTTATGCTCAAATATGCATTTCAGCACCTGCATGACACGGAGTAATAATGGACGATCGGCCACAATGCCGTTTGGGCGATGGGGGATAGATTTGAGAATTGATTGGCACCGTTTGGACAAGTTTTTGGCCAAAAATCCAAAAATCCATGATGTTTTCAAACATTTGACCACAAATTGGCCAATTTAGGAACAATCGAAAACCACCATTTTAGATAGTGCACTTCTTGAGCTTTCCAATCACATCTAGTTCAAATTTTTGGCTTAAGCCTAAACCAAGCTATGGTTTGTCAAAGGCCCCCCGTCGCCCAAACGACTGTTCCGGGGGCAGAGACCATTCGTAGTTTTATTTTGTGTCAAATTTGCAGCCGTAATGAGAATGGTGCGCTGGCACAGCATGATCTGACGGCGCACACGGTCGCCAAAAGGCTTCATGATGCGCACACAAGTGCATGGGCGATGTCGGCTCTCTACGGTGTTCCCCATACCCGCGATCCACATGTGAGGATTTACCTATTTACTTGTCTATCCTCAGTACATTGATCCGAATGATCTGAGCTGCTGGAGAGGCATACATTTTCTTTCATCTGATCTTAAATGATTGTGATCCAATCGATCCAACCAACTCTGATCTAATCTGTGCAATATAGACAAAATTATATTGTATTAATTGATCGGTAGATTTCTGATCAGATACTACTAATCAACCTATAGTCTAATCGTATCTGTGCTGTGATCTGAACTACGAGCATTCCTATTCAACCAACCCCAATCACTGATGTTTGGTCCGAATTTTGCGCAGGAATATCTGGTGATCGGCGCGAGAGATGCCAAAATGTGGAAAGCGAATGTGGGCCTATCGGAGGCAGAGAACGGATTCCAAATGGCGGAACTTCCGCTGGGGCTCCAGCTCAGAGGCGAAGGCGAGCAGAGCATGCTCAAGCACCACACCAGCCGTCCGTACTTGAACTGGAGGGGCCACTTCCAGTGGAACGAGCGCACGCCAGAACAGTTGCTCCAAGAGCGACAGCAATTCTTCGGCGACGCGGCAAACCGATACGGCGTGGTACGAGACCAAAAAGGCAGACCGTCGAACTCAATCTCGCACAGCCACGACGGTAAAACATCAAAAGATTGAGATGCTGGGTTGAAAATAAAACCGATGTTAGTAAAAGAAAACTGTCTTTAATTGAATCCTAAATTTAACTGTTAGTGGACAAATATTAATAATTAAAAAATCGAGATATTTTAAACCAATATTTTATGTATTTTAATTTTCGTAGCTTAGCTAAAAATAGATATTTTTGTTATAATTTTAACGATAATTACGCCATATTTAAAAATTAATATTTTTATTTTATCGTGACTTCATAATTCAGCCTGGACTGTGCGCACGGGGCAGCGACTGAACGATGATGGGCGGCAGCTTGTTCCCAGCGGGCTGGGCGTTGCAGTGGACGGGGAAAGGCACATGAACGACGAGGAGCTGGCCCACTATGGGGGCCAAGGCGGGGGGAGTGCGATCACTCGCAGCAGATGGGACGCGGCCAAGGCTTTGGTGCACCTTGGATTTTGGGACGATGTGCCGGAGACGCAAAAAACGCGGGGACAGGTGCGATTAAAATTAAAAGCAGGCGCTGTTCCTCCCATTTGGCGCATAGGCCGTTCGGACCCTTCTGAACAGTTTTGTGAAACTTCTCAAATTGTAATTTGAGGAATTTTTTAAACCATTTTTCCTACTCGCTTATACTAAATAACTTTCGAGGGCACTGGTGAGCTGAATGGATTGTCTTGTGGTAGCTTAAAGGTAGAGAACTAATCTCATCAGAATGACTGACCAATTCGGCCATTGGAAAAATGATCAAAAAACAAGTTATTAGTAGGAAAATTGATAGCCCAGTCAAATTGACCGCAGATCGTTGAAAATTTGCTGTTTTGTTGGGCGTCTGAGCATGGCAGACTGTAAATAACTTTCGATCTGACGTTTGCCCTTTAAATAGGTACTTTACGGCGAATATCTACTGAAGAGACTCGCGGCAACAGCAAAACCACAAGCATCGACTTTGGGTAAATTAGTAATTAGTATAACATAACAAAAAGGGAATTCAACGACAGAGGAGGGCATTAGGCCTTTAAATGCCGAGGGGAACTTTTCAGGTGTTAAAGGGGTGAGTTGATTTGGGCTCTGGGGAAGGGGACATGCGCCGCTGGCAATCAAACTCGCTACCCGAATTGGCTGTCCGAATTGACAATTTCTGATCAGTTGAATCCGGATCAGATCAAAATTTGTTTCTGGTTGCACTTTTATGTAACGCTCTCAAATAGCTGAATTGATACCATTAAGACCTAAGACTGCTTCTCCACTTTCAGACGAGTTGTTGGCGGAATCGGATTCAGGGTAATAAGGTTCTTTTGAGAATAGTAGAGGACCTATTTTATAATTTTTAGCGACGAATCGCCCACCCGCCTGGGCCAGCTCGATCTGGACTCATTTGGGACGTGGCGCCGCAGCAGGTCCAGATCGCGATCCCCCTCCTCGAGGGGTCATTCGTCCGGAAGAGTTTATGGCTGACGGGAGAAGAAGTGATTGGACTCGGTGCATGTGATTCTGTGATAAATCAAATCTGAGTAAATTAATAAAAGACAATCAATTTGCCCACGTTTAGACCGCCGAGATACAAGAAACTGTTGCTAAAAGGGCTTGAGAATTGATTGGCTCCACTTTAGTCCAAAACTCGGAACATCAACGATTTCTACAAACATCTGGCTAGCGGAGACGACAACTCCCTCAATTGGACTGGCTATAGGCCGAAAATGTTCTCAGATTTTTTGTTTGTTTTTTGCGAATCGGCGCTATGACTACTGCTTGATGAGCGCGTGATGAAGACGACCTATTGAACCCAGTAATCCAAATTCCGATGTTTAGTGCCCTCTCCGCCGCTGTGGGGGCAATCAATTTTCGTTATTTTTGGCAAGCACATTGCGGAAGATGGAAGGGGACGGACGCCGACCTTCGCGTCTCCCTCATCAGTCATCACATCAAGCTTTCGCTGGCACAGCGCACTTCCAGTGCTGTGCATTTTCAAACATCTGCTCCTACTCCGAGGGTTTTTAAAATTCGGCTCCGGGCATTTCCAAAATCTAACTCCGACTCCGGAACCACTCCGGAGCGGCTCAGACCCAATCCAGGAGGAAAGAAAAGCTCTGAGTACTTTTCGTCACTTTCATCGAACAGTACATCCAATTGCGGATCCAATTCTGCCGAGAATAGATCTCACATCGCTTGACAACGGTAGGAATCAGCAGTAAAACATCAATTAATAAAATTTCTCTTTCGACACAATTTCCATCTGCATCTAACCAGAAAGTGGAATAGGTGAAAAGTGTTATCGGTGACGATATAGACTAAACCAATTTTTAATTTTTTGAATAATTGTAAAAATTTTGGTTTATATTTCAATTTTTAATCCAGCATCTCTGAGGCAAAAGGCCCAGATGAATATATGGCATTGGTTTTGCCAAGTTATGTAAGTGAGTTTTTATACCATTTCAATTTCCTTTTTCTTTGGTTAACTCCACCCCTTAGGGCTGCATTTCCCCACTTTTCTGAACGCCGTAGCATCATATTCCTCAACGCACTGCTTACATCGGAGGTAGCGCTAGCATCAGCTCGAGAGTCGAGAGCAATGAAAATGAACAAGCGCCTATGGAAAGAGAAATGAATGGTGCGAGAGAACGTCAATTGCTAGTTGGCGAGGGCAGATGGAGGGAGTGTGTTGGGGGAGAGTGGAGTGGCGTCAGAAGAGTGGGGAATGGAGCCCTTTGGATGGGACTCACCCCGAATAATCGTCACTCGGTGGTTGTCCAGATAGTCCCTCCCTTCGCCCCATTCTTCGTCCCTAAAACAACCACGATAGCCATGCTATTGACAATTTCATTTGGCAATTTTAATATACAAATAGAGTTTTTGTTGGATGAACTAATCAATCACTAATCAGTTATGTAAATAGATTAAATACAAATAAATGTGGAACAGAGGAAAACCGTTGGAAGGGCAGAAGTGTTGCCGATTCTTCGGATGAAAAACCTCTGATGAAGAAGGATGGGGGAGAGAATTCACAGATTTACATACACAACAGCGCTTTGGAGACACGGTTCCTTCGTTTGTGCCACTTCCTGTTCATTTCCTTCCCACCGGCTGCTGGGCCGCCAGCAGCAGCGCCGGGTTGGTGCCGCAGCAGAACTGAGTTGCCGGACAAGTGCTGATCGGCTGTCCGACCACCCCGG
>VAHH01000875.1:0-18551 GCA_013357305.1 Radopholus similis | reverse complement strand
GACCGAAAATTTCTACTTAAAAAATATGAATATTGGAAAGCTTCATTTAGGTAACACTATTAATGTTTGCGTTAATGGTAGTGCAATTTTGCGAATTTCCCAAAACCAGACTTTTGGCGGCGATTCTCTGAGTGCTGACCGCTCTCGCTGCAACTTCGAGAGCTGGCCGCTTTCATTCAACTTTATCCCTGAACACGTTGTGCTCTACCGACGCAACTGTGCCTCCCCGCCCACAGAGGAGAGCGAGGAGGAGGAACTGCTCGAAATGCAGGAGTCGCTGTGGCAGGCGTTGTAATCGATCGAATCACCGCGCAACAAATTGGTGCTGGATGTCGCCCAAATGGAATCAGGGTTTGGAATTTGGTTGTTCCGAAAAATTTGCCATTTTAGTGAATTTGATGAGGCACTTTTTCCAACAGAAGATGGACCGCAAAATGTTGATAGTCTTTAAGGCTTAAATCACAAAATAAATGTTGAGCCCTGCCGCCATATTTATTGTTTTGTATTCGAAATCACCTTTGCAAATCGAGTTCTCCATTAATTGTTTGATGCGTTGTTATCTGTTTGCAAACTATACAACTCAAGTCGATTCTATGGCTCCTATGGATCCAAACTAATATTTTTGAAACAGCCAATGATCTCATTTAAAAACTATGAACAAATAAATTCTGAAATTTAAAATAGCAAAAATAAGGTCGCAAATTCAATGTTTTAATTTGAACATTGCCCGGATCATGGCCCAAATTGAGCGGCGGGAACGGGTGCCGCCCGAACAACAGTTCTTGGTGAGCAAACTCGTAAAACAATTTGCATTTTTCGACCAAAAATTGAAAATTAAGAGAGGTGGCTTTTTTGAGATCCACGAAAGGAAACATTTCGGTTCTGACCAAACAGATTATAAATAACGTAAATGGTTCTCGGGAGGTGGTGGAGTTGCCCATCGCAGAATTGCCTCCACCACAAAACGTGGTCGGCTTCTCGTACATAATATTGAAGTAATGCACTCCAAAGTTGAATTTGACGGACTGAAATAATACTATTCATTTTCCAAATTTACAGCTGTTTCGATAAGAAAGTGCTCTCCTTTTTGCGCTCCATTGGTCCTCTGCTCGACAACGTTTGTTTGGAACTGAACTCTGACAAAGAAGATGAATGAGAATGGGTGGAATATGAATCTGAACCATTGTACAGCTACGGATGTGAGTTGAACGGATTCACCCTAACGCAATCCTATCCAATTTTGAGCGCTTGACAGGTGTTATTTTGAGTGTTTGCAAAATTTAAATATCACTTCATCGGTCCCTACCGCTGATCACTAGTCTACCAGATCACAGATCAGTCAGCACTCAGTAGATCACATTCTCACTTTTCGGTTATTGTATAATTTTAAAAAACAAATTATTTTTCGGGAACTTTCCAATTTTGCGTTCTCAATTAGACGTCTCTCTATCTTTACGTGAAAATATCTGTTATATCTGGGGCTTTATATGCATTTGCCTTGATTCAGTCATTTAAGTGTCAAATGATTTAAGATTTACTTATGGGCATTTTTATATAAAGCTCAAACTCATAAAATAATTCAACAAAGATAAATGCAAATAAATGTTTGGACTTTATACATTAATAGTTATCATTTAATTCGTTTCATTTGTTTATGTGGTAATCATTAAGAGCTTTTAACACTTAATGGAATTAAAAAAAGAATCTATAGATGCCACTCTCAAATTGTAATCGAGAATTGAGTTGAAAGAGAATTGACCCCATCCCTGAGCTCTCGCTCCCTTTGTAAAGCCCCTGATTTTGGAAATAAAATTAATTTAAAAAATACGAATTATTTTTCGATTGATTGAGAAACAACCTCCGTTCTCTAAAATTATTTTTAACCTGCTTCGGTTTAATCTCATTTATTGGGAGATAAATGCACAAATATTTTACGAGTTTCGCATTGTAATTTGTAAAAAATTAGAACTCATAAAATTATCCAACTTAAAAGTGAGAAACAAATTTTATTTTGTTTAAAATTTTTGGTGGCGCAATATCTGTGGCTTTATACGCATTTGCCTTGATTCGGTCATTTAAGTGTCAAATGATTTACGATTAATTATGGGTTGCATTTTTTATAAAACACAAACTCATAAAATAATTTTACCAAAAATAAATGGATAATGCAACCATTACAGATTTTCAAAATTTACACTCAACTCAAACATTTCCCAAAATCAGACTTTTGGTGGCCATCCTCTGAGTGCTGACCAATTGATTGGGGAGTGCGGGCTCCAGAGCGGCTCTTGCGTTGACTTGTCTCTGCGCCTTACGAATAGACACCATTCTTGGCTACCGTATAAAATCCATTGTCGATCTCAGTTAGTAACTAAAGTCCCCAAAAATCTGATTTGGCGAATAAATGACACCGATTAGGATAAAATTATATTATTAATTACTATTAAATTTTTTGATCTACAATCGCCATTAAAATAAATATTCTCCCTTCTGTTCACACATTTGGGAATTCATTGAAAAACTGTTTATGAAGTTACGATTCACAAACTTTCAAAAAATTCAACTCGTAAAATAATCCATCAAATTAACTTATAGCTGATTTAAGTACTCCTTCCATTGTCATGAAAATTTACTTCCCCGACTTCGTAAAATTAAAAAAATGGATACTACCCTTATCCGAACAAACCAAAAGGCACTTAATTGCACTTAGAAAATTAAAATTCACAGAAAAATGGTCGAAAAATCGATTGTCATATACATAAATATTTCAAAAATAGTTGTTTTGTGATTTCCCCCTCTCCCGTTCAGAAAGTGCTACGTGCGTTTGCCGATCACGCCAAAAACTGTCGCAAATGTGGCGCTAACACTTTTCTCTTTAAAGTGCTTTTATTTGTTTTTTTTTATTTTATGGGTAGAAAAATGGAAATATTTTTCAATTTTAAATCAATAAGAGTCATTCCTCATTATCTCGCCAAAAAAGAGGACACCAAATTTCAAGTAAAATTTTGCATTAGTTTCTGCTTGTTGGCTTCCGCCATTTGATCATTTGCCATCGGACATACAGTCTCAATTTGTGAAATGGGAATAAACAGCAAAATTATGGGTAGCAAATTGTAAATAAATATGCATTGCAAAGTATAAAATAATACAATAAGATTTAGAACAAAGACAAATCATCGGTGCCCACTTCCAATCAAATCAATATTAATCAATTTGACGGCGGTCATTTTGATCCGGAATGTGTACTGGTTAATGGATATTGGATGTAGAGGAGATGGCGTGCAGGGTGTGCATTACTCAAGGGAGATAGGTGGAAAAGGCGGAGCAGAAAAAGAAGCCGGTTAAGAGACGGGATCGAGAACGGATACAGGAAAATCAAAGGATATAGAAATAGAAAGAAAGCCGCCGACCATGATGAAGCTGCTTTCCATCGGAAACGGGAAACAAAGAAAAAGGCGGTACATAGCTGACATTGATGATGCTGAGAAGCTGCTTTTACGCGACCCGCTAATAAAGCGCTAATAGTCTGCCATCACACTCCCATCAAGAGAAGATTGGTGTTTGATCATTTGCCCAATAATATAGTTGCATGTGCTTCATCAGAGGCTAGCATTAAACTGCCCCGCGATAATGTCCCGCCAATCCAAATTTTGGGCTTAGGCCGATCTGAATCGCGGACTTGCAGGGCAGATTAGCGCGAAAATGTCCAGACGGGGCACTTTATCGATTGCCTCATCAGACGCTTATTTTCTCCAATTTTTTATTAACTTTTTACTTTTAGCCAACGATTTTTGACTGGAATGTCCTCACCAATGTTTTGTGCTTCCGATTTTAAATGGAGCACTCGTTTCTGTGTGCTGTTTTTGTTGGTCAACGTTGTTCACCTCGGAAGTATGGAAAAGGAAGAATACAATGTATTTATTTATTTTGCACTCAAATTCAGTGGGTTCTTCCCAATATGAACAAATCAATTCAAACTCAATACGTGACCATCCCAACTACGATGGAAAGGCACTGACAGTGCCGTTGGATGAGCAGGCCAGTGTCAGGGTGCTGCAGCATTGGATGGACAAGGCGTTCAGCGGACTGTTCGCCGCAGTCGCAAATGCAAAGTCCATCAGCAAAGAGTGGAAATTATTTTTAAGTTTCTGTTTTAAAGAATCGCAACTGTGTCGCAGCAAATTCGTGACAAAATGGGCAACTGTTCAAAACAAGTAAAACTCGGACATTTCAAATGTATTACACATAAGACATAAATAAACACCGTTTTTGTCAGGCTGCGGATGTGATAGCCCATGCGGGATGCTTGTCTCGTCTGTTGCGCGGGACTTTTGTCGATCGTCAGACTTCAAACAGATCAGGAGAAAACATTCAAACAATTGAAACACCACAAGCAGCAGAGGGCTTTATTGTAGAGGCGGAAGAGGCCGCCGCTATTAAAGGGCAGAATAGTGAAGAAAACGCAACTTCCGTCACCAAAAGAATTGCGGTTATTGATTAAATATCCGCTACTATCCGCTCCCCCGTTTATTATTCTGTCAATCGAACAGGTGAGAAGCAGCGCAAGGTCAACGACGAGACGGCGGCGCAATGTGAATTATGAGGAAGGGCAGCAGCGAACGCAGCAGCAACAACAACGGTGACTTGATAATAGCGAGGTGTTTAATTCCGTACCAAATTTGTGAAAAACGTACCAATCAATATAAGGGAATAGAAGGGAATATAGGGGCCGCAAGTATTACTTGGTACCTTTTTCACAGTATTTGGTACGGAATTAAACTTTTCCGTTGATAATATAGCCGCCCAAATTATAGGGATCAGAAACAGAATAATTAAAATCTTCTCTGAATCAAAAAGTGCGGTACATGTCGTTTTGGCGACGTGTGCCTTTGAGAAGCTATAACTTGCCAGTGGATAGAGCTAGAAGAGTGATCCCAAAAGTGATTGTATAGAGCTATGGAAGCTCTACAAAATTGTTTTTGGGTTGGAATTGATTGGACAAGTTGAGACCGAGTTATGGCCAAAAACTTCAAAAATCCCTGATTTTTTTTCAAACATTTAGCCATAACTTGACCAATTATTGGGATCTCTGGCGACTGATTATATCTTTGGATGGAGCATACTTTGAGCTTTCCAATGGCATTTTATTCAAATTTTTGGCACAAAATTTTTAACCGAGTTATGGCTTCTAAAAAATCTCCGTCGCCCAAACGACCTGCACAAAAATTATGCATGGTTTTGAATAATCTTGCGACGTCATATCAAAATTTCCCTCTGTCAGGTTTACGATTCGATCGGAAAAGGAGTACGCGCTAAAGGAGAAGACACGTGGACTGAGTCCGTTGAGCACGGTTGCCCAACTGCTCACCAAAGCGGTGCTGACCGCCAAGAACAAATCGGAACTGGTCCAGTGAGTGCCATTCAAAATTCGGAAACGATTAATTCGCTACCAAAAGTGGTTGAAAATGCATGTAGCTTTTTCTACCACTTTTGGTAGCGAATTATTCCACTCGCCATAAAATTTCTGAAAGTGACATGAATCATATATCACTTCTACAGATGGCAAACAACCGTGGACAAGATTCGCTTAGCAGCACAGCAGAAGAGGAGGCGACAAACGCTCAAGAAAGAGCAGATTGAGAAGGCTGACAACGCGAAACGGAGCAGAACTGCAAATCCAATGTTGTCAACGTTGGAACGTTTGTTTGCACAAGGAACGGATAACGACGACAGACAACACCTGAAGGAAATGGGTGAGGTGAGTGCTCCAAAAAACCGTCCCACCGAAGACTCGGTCATTACAAATACTGAATATATTGTTGCACCCGATCGTGAGAATCACCCGATCTTAAGACATGTCTATTAGTGCCATCATGGAATGAATTAAACCCCAAAACATGAACCTTAAAAGAACAGGTTTAAATAGTACAGATTTGGCACGTGTTTATTCTCTCTATCGGGTTCTCACGATACGATCGGGGGCAACAGTTATAATTAATATAAACTAAAGTTTCATTTTGCCAACTAAGTTGGACGAGGTGTTCCGCAACCGGAGCCAGCTGCGTCAGTTGGTCAAGTCAGTGCAAAGCCAAAACCGCAATAAAGTTGACGAGCGGCGGCGGCAGGAGGGCAAAAAGGGCGAGTGGAATCCGAGCAGAAGATTGGTGGATCTCGTCAAACAGGTGAACACTAAACACCACATCTACATGTGCATACCTATATCTATTTGCTTGATCATTTGAGAAGATGAGTGCAGTGCCTGGTCACTTCCTAAATCGGGTCGGGTCCCAAGTGCTCCTCTTCCAAAAGGGATTTATTGTGCAGTCAAGTGTGTGTTAAGTCAGGGAGCTGGCTCAAAAGGGTGAGAGGGGAAAGTATTCGGTGTGAGTCCCAGAGTCCCAGAACTTCCTCTGAATCGGAACAAGGCTTGGGTTATTATGTACCAAGTCAGAGGGGGAGGGGGAGGGGGAGCTAATGGCAGAAGGGTGGAAAACAACTCCAATGGCTACCATAAAACTGCCCCACGATAAAGTGCCCCGCCAGTCCAGATTTTAGGCTTAGACAGATCTGAAGGCGGTGTGAGATATAGGAACACCGGGCACACCACATTCAGCACCTTTGTTGTGGTCAATTCAGGGCGTCCAGTTGGGATTTTCGTTGGCCGGCGAGAACACCACCGATTGGGACGAGAAGACGATGCGTCTGATTTCGCCACGATTTCTCAGCCTGGTGGCTGAGGAGGAGATGGCGCCGCAGAATGAAACAGTGGGGGATTTGGGCATCAAGAAATAAATAATGTGGAAACATTTGATTCGCCCAAAAGGTGAACCTGTTGTCTCCGTCACTCTTCTCCATGCACAGCGACAGCCAAGGTCTGGAGAAAGCGGTCTCGTTGCCCCAGCTGCTGAGGTGCTATGACATTTATAAAAAGTGCAAGTGTCACAAATTCATCTATAGTAGTCCTTTCCAGCCGCAATCCGACCCGAACTTTTTTTGGCCATCCTGATCCCGACTTTTTGACCGTCCTAATTCCGACTTTTTGGTCGTTTCGGCTTAACCGTGGATTGACACTTGCACTTTTTTAAAGCGCCCACTTGCACTTATTTTAAAATGTCCGTTTACAGCCATTTCTCGAGCAGCGACCAACAGCACTGGCTCAACCTGATCATGGAGGCGACGGGCATCAATGAGCAGGCACAGCAGCTGTTGAGTGAGCAACAGCCGAAGGAAGAGGAAGAGGATTTTGGCGAAGAGGAGGAATGGCGCAGAGAAAGGAAGAATAAGAACAAAGAACAGCAGCAGCAGCAGAATAAGAAGACTACGATGGTGCCGGCCGCAGAAATGATGGCACAGGCATGGGATAAATCCCGCGGACAGTACGAAAAAGAGGTGTGACTTTGAATTTAAGCATACCTTGATCATTTTTTATTAGGGAGTGGATTAGTTCTCACTGCCAAAAATGGGTTGAAAAAGCTACCAAATATTTTATTTCTTCAACCCAAATAGTACCCCCAATTAAAATTGAAGATTCGTGGTGCCGATGGCCAACCTCTGTATTTCACTCGTAAAAACATTACTGAACGATTTGGCGAGTTCGAGGGCCGCAAAGTGGATACGTGGATGGAATTTATGGGAACGTTCAGCGAACAACAAGTAAGTTTACTGCGCCCCTTTCGTCGAAAATAATTTAGCTGGACTGGCACAGTTCAGCGCCGAACGTTTCAGCGCCGAATGTTTCAGCGCCAGGCTGTTTGAGGGGCCATAACTCAGCCAAATTTGAGGCTAAGAAAGTGAATGAGATGGGCTTAGGCTTTAGAAAAATCGGCTAATTTCCGAGTTATTTGGCCATAACTTGTTCAAAGTTGGACCAAGCAATTCAGGACCTGGAACTGAAACGTGGGCGCTGAAATTCCCCAACCTAAAATTTAGCATCACTTTCATCGCAGAATGATTCGCTCAATCGCACCGGGTTTGCGCTCATGAGTCGGGACCAGTTGCGCATTGTGTACGGATCCGAGTCTCCGTTCAACGACTCCGAGGCACTTGGACGGCTGTCCGCGTTGACCGAGAGCCAAATCGGCGAGGGCATGGAAAGAGACGTAAAATCGAACCTTCGCTGGAAGAAATGAGTATTTATTTGCCCCGGACAGGTGCACCAAATTGCCGAGATGAAGGCATGGAAAATGCAAAGAAGACGCGACATCGTGGTAAAGAAATATTATGCGAATGGATTAATCGCTTTACCAAAAATGGCTGAAAAAGCTACCAAATATTTCTGAAACCCAATAGCACTCCCAACAACGACATCAAAATTATTAACAAATTATAGAAAATTCATTTGGCAAAGAAGAAATAAAAGCCATGCTTATAAATAGCTCATTCAAATCGTCTCGACGAGCTGAATCGAATGGCACCAACATTAGGCCGATCTGACAATTTTGAACAAATTTATGCAGCGTCAAATATCGATGAAAAAATTTGGTAGTTTTTTCTAATAAATACTTTTGTACCGAATTAATATTTTCCGAAGAAATATCAAGATTAATCAATTAATTTTACATCCTTAATCCTTAGTTGGACGTAAAAATGATGATGATGACTTGATGACAGTCATTTTAGCTTTCGCCTCTGGTGTCCACTTCGCTCACACTGGTCGCTCCATTGCTCAACCAGGCCATCATTTTGTCGCCAGTTGTGCTGTCACCGGTACGCCAATAGTGTTTTTCTCCATTTTGCTCTTCGCCATTAGCAATTGCAACGCGTAAAATTATTTGGGCAAAAACACAGGGAAATACTTTAGTACCAAAAAAGTCTCCTATTTCAAATCTGAACAAGCTAGACAAAGTTAATTTTAAATAAAAAAAATAAAATTTGTAAACTTTTTTCAAAACATTTTATCCGAATAGGTGAATAAAATGTAAGTGCCATAAAATTTTAGTAATTTAATCAATTCTGCCTCTCATAAAATGGAAATGTTGTTTGAAATTGGAGAACAATGAAAAACAAAAACAAAAAAAAATTACGTTTGGCTGCGACCCACCCCGTAAAATTAAAGTCCAATAAATATATTTTAACTGGCGCTACCCCAACTCATACCAGCCCCAATATCATCCCAACTCATCCCAATTGTTATTTGTCCCCAACTCATCCCCAGCTATAAAGTAGGCTTTTTTAGCCTAAGCCAAAGCAAGCTTAGGCGTAGCCAAAGCTTTTGAGGAGGGTTTTAGATGTTCAAAGAAAACCAATTTTTAAATTTAAGCCCTTTTTTGAAACTGACCATTTTCATTTTCTTCACCATCCGCCTCATTCCCATCTTCGTCAAAGTCCCCCATCGTCCAAACGAGATGTACCGCCGCGTTAAATGCTCTATGTTTTTTTATGGACCCAATTAAATTTCTCAAGGTGGTGCTGACTCCGGCAGTGCTGGGCCCGTTCATTCTGTCGCCGTGGCTGTTCATTCCGGTCATCCTGTCGCCGCGTGTGCTCTCCCCGCTGATTTTGAACCCGCTCCTCTTCTCCCCGGTGGTGCTCTCCCCACTCGTCCTGCACCCGTTCATCCTGTCTCCGGGAGTGTTCAATCCGGTATGGTTCCGAGCAAAACCTGCAATAGTCACGTGAAATTAAATTGATGTTGACTTGAATAAAAAGTCAAACTTACTGGGACCCCTCGAAAAATGATAAATCCGTTTAAAAAAAACTGACCAGCAACGCGTTTCCGCCGAGTTATGACATGTCAAAGTTGGCATCAGTGATCGGCCTAATTCTAGTGCCATTCGACTCAGCTCGCCCTAGCGCATGTTGGTTTGGCCATTCTAAACTGAACATCCGCATTTCAATCTTGTTGCGGTTTTGTCAACTTTGACATGCCATAACTCGGCGGAAACAAAAATCAAAACATTCGCGTTTTTGGGACACTAAACACAAATCTGTGATCGGTTTGCCGATCCGATCAATCTGGACAAAGTTATGACATGTCAAAGTTGGCAAAAACCATAGGGGCTTTGGGATTTTTGGGATTTTAGGTCCAAAATTCTCCAAAATTTGATAATAAGGAGTGATATAATCTCTCCTAGCACTACTTATTTATGGTAATTTTTTTCCACAGATTGTGCTGTCCCCGTTGGTGCTCGATCCGTTCATCTTGTCCCCACAAGTGTTCACCCCGGTAAGTGAGGGGGGCTGTGGCTGCCCCAATGGTAAATGGACGTTTAAAAAGTACAAGTGCCATCCAAGGATCACGCCGGGACGGCCAAAAAGTCGGGAATTCGGGTCGGGATTGGGACGGGAAATTTAAAATGTTGTATTAAAAATCACAGATAAATGTTCGAAGGCTACAGCCAAAGAATTTGCGACACATGCACTTTTTTAAAACATCATAGCACCTGTCCAAATTCTAACATTTTCACTAAACAGGTGATCCTCTCACCGCTGGTGCTGAGTCCGCTGCTGGGCAATCCGATGGTCGGCTCCCCGCTGGTGCTGTCCCCCTTCGTTCTGTCTCCACTCGTTCTGTCGCCGCAAGCGCTCTTTGCACTGGTGCTCTCGCCCTATGCCCTCTCTCCACTTATTGAGAGCAAACTCTTTGTCTCGGCATTGATCCTCTCACCGAGTTGGTTGAGCTGAAGTGGAGGAACAGATTTTATCAATATCACATTCATTTGTTTTCTGTATGTATAACTGTTTTATGGGTTTGGAATTTTATCCACGAATCATTAACACAGTTAACACAAAATTTACTGATAAACATTTTAAATCAATGAATCGCAAAATTGAAATTCAAAACGTTTTTGAACGTTCAAACTTCAAGCCATCGGAGGCATTTTTTTGAAGAGAAGTTGCAACACGTAAAATAATGTCAACTAAACAATAGCAATTGGCGCAAAAAATGCTTTTAATTTTTAAAGCACAGGCGAAACGACCAAAATTATTATGCGAAGCGTTAAATGTTGGCGGTATTTTTCTGTTTTCATTCAATCCGTCGGCACATATGCGTTGTTTCTGCGCACATCGCTGTGCGGGCTTGCCTAGACAAAATTGAATTCATTTGGCTGAAAATCTCGGCATAGAATGAACTGTGGAGGCCAAGAAAATTCGAAACTTTACTGAAACTCAAATCTAAGCAAAGCCGAATTAGGTAAATGTTTGCACTGCGCTTCTTCACCCCATCAAATTATTGAACATCAACTTGGTTTTCACTAAAAGTAGGCTATCGCAGATTCTGAAACGAAAAAGCTGGTGGCAGCAGCAGCATTTTCTTTGCCGTTGTTGTCAGTGTCCGTTGTGCTGCCGGAAGTCTTCTTCCCTTTTGCGGAAGAAGTTTTCTTCTGTTTCTGCTTATTCTTGGAACTGCCCAAATATGAGGTCGATTTGGACTTGAGTTTGCCCAGAGTCCGTTTTTTCCCATCCACAGCCCCTTAGTATCAGTTATCGAAAACTATTCACTTTTCGCTGCTGTTCCCATATTTGCCGCTGCATTTGCCCCTTTCTTTTACCGCTATTACTTTCCTCACTCGCCCTTTTTTATTGGCGCGTTAATGCACGTCCTTATAAGTATCGCGCACCGTAATCCCAGTGACCCTGTGCTCAGCGCCCAATTCCTGCGTCCGTTTTATTGCCCCGCCAGAAAGAGAAGTCAAGGAGAGCACAGCCCAATTTATGGAAATGAACAAATTATGCAAAAGGACACATTGCGGACAGGAGAAGGGGCAACAGGAATTGGTGCCCCACACCACGGCCCCCGCCAATTTGGATTGGCTGTGTGTTGTGCGGCGCACAATATGGCAAATTTTTCTTCCCACAAATTTAACAACTTTTTCCAACAAATATTTCGTTCCCACAAATTATCACTTTTTTCCCACAAATATTTCGTTCCCACAAATTATCACTTTTTTACCACAAATTTTATTAGCTTAGCTTAAGCTTAGCTTAGAAGGATTTTTATCTTATGCCAAGGCAAGCTTAGCTTAGCTTAGAGCCAAGGCAAGCTTAACTTAACTTAGGCTTAGCTTAAGCTTAGCCTACGTCTAAGCCAAAAGTATAGCCAAGTAGGCTTTTTTAGCCAAGTTCGGGAAGTTCGGTTCTAAAACTAATGAAGCGATCAATATATATTTGTTGAATTCAAAAAATTTAAAAAAAAAAGTGATAAAGCTGTGAAACTTGGCATTTGGAACTTTCAAGTGGCAACAGTTTCAATTTTAGCTAAAGTAAACAATTATTTTGCAAATCGTCTCCGGCCTCTGCCATTGCCATGTCCACTACCACCACAACTACGACGGTAACGAGCACCCAAACGCAGCCGCCACAACCGCCGCCACCCCCACCGGCAAAGCCATTGAAACTTTCCAAATGCACGGATGGAGTCTTTTTGAGGTAAAACTTGAACAAAAGATGACTTGAAGAAGGTCGTCTAAAGTCTAAACCAAAATGGTCGCAGAAGGTTAAAAAGGAATTCGTATTTTGAGGTTTTTGACCATAAATTGGCCAAAAGTGGATCAACGAATCGATCTTTTTGGATTATGTTTAGCTTATTCAAACTTCAATGTTACATCTGGGATGAGATTGGCTCCTTTCCTTTCAGAATATGACTTATACTTAAATTATGTGTAATGATTTATGATTCAAATCGCCCTGATGGAGTCTACCCACTGATAACTGATAAGTGATAACTGTCAAATTGCCCCGAACCTCTGATCAAACAACCGACTTTTTTTGCAGTGGACTGGAACCGGCGAAGAAAGCTGAGACTTTGAAAGAGTATGGAATCACACACGTGGTTCGCATAATCCATAGCAAATACTTCTACACTGCACTGGACGGCATCACCTACCACTCTGTGGATGCGTTGGACAGCGTGTCGCAAGACCTGCGCACCTTCTTCAACGCAGCGCTGGAATTTATGCGAACGGCAATCGAAGCCCAGGGAAAGGTTGTTTATGGGGCAGTCATTTAAAATTACCTATACAAAAAAGCAAAAAATCAACAACTCAAGGATTGTTCAAGCAAGCTAATTTGAAATACGCGGAATTATGGCGGCACAAAAAGTTTTTAATTTTTTTTCCATTTTTGGTTATCGAATAAGCCCATGGTCATTTTTGGATCTCGATTGCCAACAAATATTCCCTAAAAAGCGTGAGTTCAAAAATCGGAAGAAAACCATCCCCGTATTAACCCAATGCCATTTTGTTGAGGTGCTTGTCCATTGCCAGGCGGGTATTTCCCGCTCGGCTACAATTGTGATTGCCTATATCATGAAGTATGAGGGCAAAACGTTCTCCGATTCTCTTCGCCAGGTTCGTTGTCTCCAAAAGGGTCAATTTGTTCGGAGCAAATCGTTTGAGAGACGGGCACATTTAATATGCCATAACTCGGTCAAGCTATAGTTTAATACTTGAATCATTGGAAGGCTCAATGTGTGCTCTATCCAAAGTTACACAATTAGTCAGTGGATAGCTCAAATCTTTTCCTTCCCGTTTAAGGTCCGAGCCGCCAGACCCGTTGTGCGCCCGAATCACGGCTTCGTTGTCCAACTGCGCAAATTTGAAAAGGACTTGGAGCTAGCCGCAGTAGTGGAACAGCTCGAGAAATTGCCCGAAGCGAACGGGGAGGGGGCGGAGAAGCCAACGATCGACGAGGGAATGCCGCCGGATGAAATGCCATCGGTACAGCTCGAGCTTTCATTGCCTGATCTGGATGGAGAAGAGATAACGGCGGAAGAGCGCTCTTGAGTCTTGGCACTAACGTATTCACTTGTTTTATGCGAGGGACTGTTGCACCAATTTCGATTTTTAAACTTTTTTTCAAAAAAAATCGGCAATCCTATTGTCGCGCACGAGGCAATCACCAAACTAAATATTTTTCGTCTTTTCCGTTTTGCTCACATCGCAATTCCATTTGTTTGGGAGGGAATTTTCCAATTCACAATTATCAGGTTCACCTGTCATGCGGAAAAAAGTGGCATTTGGCGAGAAAAGAGAAAATTAGTTTGATGCAAACTGAATGGCGGGCACCATTCACACAACCTCCCAAACAGAAAATATCATAGCTATTCGACTCGTAAACTTAAAATTTTCATCTGTTAATTTTCCCAAAAAATAAATTATAAATAAATCTTTATTGTACAAGTTCGTCGCGGTCACGGTCTACAAGAACCAGCTGGTGGTGCGCGCAAAGAACTCCGAATCGGTGAGCTGCGCATTAGAATTTTGTCAATGCAAAAAATTTGAATATTAAAAACAAATTTTATGAATTAAAAAAATTCAAATTCATTCCAATCAATCGGGATTCGGGAGATGCAAAAATAACAGTTTTGTGCCTTTTGCGCAAAAGCGACCACAGCAAATAAATGCCCCAGATTACAGATTGAAAAAATGGGTTCGAATTCGGTCAAACGCTAAAATCGGTCAGAATCGGAATGGAAAATCAATAATAATGCACATCAGCTTCAATTTAAAGAGTTCTCTTTGGCGTCAATTCCGAATTTGTGAGCAAAAATGGCGAATGAGTAAACAAAAAGAGTGTCTCTGTGCGGAATTGATGCAGCTCAAAATGTGCGAGATTTAGCAATTTCCCGAATTCTCTAAAAATTGATTAATTAATATAGGCCAAATGGCCAAATTATTATCACTTTTCTGCGTCCAATGTTTGATTGTTTTGATTGTGCATTTGCATTTTGGGTGCGCTTGGAACACCGGAGACGGCACTAGCGCCAATGGAAACGGTGAATTTTATTGTTTGAATTAAAAAAATGTTAAGCTTGGTGTCAGATTAAAGCCAACGATTAGGCTTACAAAGTTATGTGTTTAGATTTTATTTTTAGCAACTTTTGAATTTTGTCGGAATTTTTGAAAATTATAACTTATTAGTCAATTTTTGAGAGTAAATTTCTAGAAAGAAATTGATAGAACTTTCTTAAAACTTGTGGGGATGTGTCAAACTTGGTATTACCAAACGAAAAGCTTTCTACATTATTCTATAATTGAAAATTTTAGCGGCTGGCGCGGATTCAAATTCTGCCATTGGGGCAAAAAAAAGTGCTCCAGATGGAGAGAGCGACGTGAAAATACTGAATTAATTTGAATTTAAAAATTAATTTCCAAATTTATCAGCATCCAGCGCAGCAGCGCAGCGCAAAAATCCAACAGGCTGATGGCGCTGGCCCTGCACAAAAAGGTAAATAAAATTGCAGATTTTATATATTTTTTGGATTTTTTCGAATCAGCTCCATTATTTACAACTGAGGAATATATTGCCTAGCAAACATCTATTTTACTCAAATTTCAATTCATTTATGGGTTACAAAAAATCAAAAATCCACTCATATTTTGTGCTCAAAATTCAAGAGTTGATTGGAATTGAATTCAATCAAATTAATTCTCAAAATTATAACCCATAAAAAACATTTGGGGAGGACAATCGAATGAATGACGTAGTTAAATAAATTATGCTTATTACTTTACCCATATTCCAATCCAAACAAATTTTTTGCAACTAAATTAAATTTGTAAACCATAAAACAAATTGTGTCAAAACCAATAAACCATCGGAAAAGTGGGACCAACTAGGAAAAACTGGAAGATTATATCAACCAAAAAATTCAATATGCCGAATAGCGACTATAAAATTTTATATAAATTTGTTTTAAATTTCATAGCCTCTGAGAGTGGAGGGAATGGAGGAGGAGCCCCAGAGGCCAGTGCCAATGCAGCGACAGGCTCCGACATTGAAAGTGCCGGCGGAGACGCAAAGGCAAATGGCGGCGCACAGAAAATGGGGGCAGAACGCAAAGTGGCAACCGGAAACGGCAATGTAAGAGTGAGAAATCGAAAATTGGGTGCGAAAAGTAAATAAAAATGTGAAAAATTTCGTAGTTTGTCCAAAACTTCATTAAAGAAGAACATTCGTCTCAGGAAGACTGTCTGGATTTTTAAATCTTGAGTTACTAATTATTGACTGTCCAAAATTTAAACATACTTATTATAGATTAAGTTCTACATCTTCTAATTTTGTACAGTAGTTTTGGTGATTTTTACGGGTTTTTACACGTTTAAGGTCTCTCTCACGCCAAATGACAAACGCATTTCAGCTATTTTACGTGTTTTAAGTTTTAACACTTCGCAACCCATAAAACAGTTTTACATCGAAAAAATGAATGAAATTGGCTTTTGAGTGACCACGAAAATTAATTTGATTTGAGCCCTTATTTGAACCAACTGAGATAAACAACTCAATTTTATTATTTTATAATGCCCATAATTTTGGTGCGCGAAGTTAATACTCGTTTTTGTGGCACGGCCTATTTCGAATGATTTATATTAGGATTATTTTTGTACATCCGTTTATCAGTTGCAAAATTTATGATTAAATGCTACAAAAATTTAAACCCAATTCAATTGCATTTCATAAACTCTTTTACGGGTCTCAGTTGCATTTTCACTTTGCCAAAAAATTGAATACCATACAATAAATTGGCACCAAAAATATAAATCATTTTGGCAAATTGCAGGTAATCGTAAGCAGTTGAAGGATTGGACATCAAATCACCAAATTGATAAAATGATTAATAAATAATAAATTTTAAATAAAATTCGTAAACTTAAGTTTCAGGCCGCAAACAGTGCCGGGAACAAAGATGCAAACGCTGCCAATGGCCAAACAGTGCAAAATGCCGGAACAAATGCCAATGAGAAAAATGCCAAAAATGGCAATGGCGCGGAAGGCACTTTGGGTAAATTTGCGAAATCGGCATCAAGCACTAAATTTGAAATATTCTTAGATGGCTCTGGGGCAAAAAATGGCGCCGATTCGAATGCAAAAGATGGCACTTTGGCGAGCAAATTGACGAATTCGGCGTCAAACGTTGCCAAAAAGGCGTCGAGTGCCACAAAAAACGCGGCCAAACGGGCAACTGGGGTGCTCAAGCGAACGTTGTCCGGCGGAAAGAGCACCCCAAAGTCAACAGGTAGCGAATTAAAATTGGTGCAAATAGCAAAATAATTGTGATTTTCAAAACAAATAAAAGTTTCACTTCTTAATTTTTAAATGTAATAAATGTCAATTCCCGTAGCAACCAAAAGACAACGTTTAAATGTGAAAATCACTCAATTATTTCCAATTTTTTGGCTTCAAAAATTTATATTTTTTGGTTGATTGCAATTTGGATTTAATTTTTGTCGAAAGTTTTCGATTGAGACATAAAGCGCTAATAAATAATTTGATGAGTTGAATTCGACAATAAAATATACAACTCATAAAATAAATAAACAAAAAATGGCAAAAGCTCTCATTCGTTTGTACGACACAATAATAGCATACCAAGTTGAGAGTGGATCCAAACTTTGAGAGTATAAATTTGATTGAATCATTGAATCGAATACACAAATTCCATTTTAAGACAGCACAGTCACTGGCGCCTCCAAATCGGGCACTCAGAATGGTGGCGCCAAAGACTCTTCTTCTTCGGTGGTTTCGCGTGCAAAGAGCTCCCTGAACGGGGCTGTGGATGGGACAAAGCGGACTCTGGGCAAACTCAAGTCCAAATCGACCTCATATTTGGGCAGTTCCAAAATGAAACTGAAGCAGAAGAAGACTTCTACCGCAAACGGGAAGAAGACTTCCAGCAGCACAACGGACACTGACAACGGCAAAGAAGACAATGCTGCAACCCAGTCGAATGGGCAAGCGCAGAGTGCCAATGGCAAAAGTGTCAAAGTGAGTGGTTAAATCAAAATTAAGGGCTTAAGGATGGGCGGTAGTACATGTCGTTTGGGCGACGAAGGTCTTTGATAAACCATAACTCGGGAATTGGCTAAAAATTTGAATAAAATGCTATTGGAAAGCCCAAAATTATCGTTTCAGAATCAGCAATAGCCCCTACTTTAGTGTCAAACAAGGATGCAATGATTTGACGGGGTGAAGGGCAATGCAAACATTTATTTCGGCTTTGCCTGGATTTGAGTTTCTACCGAGAAATATTGTACATGGGAGAACACAAAATCTAAATAAAATCTGGATCAACTCCATGTTCGGATTTCACATACTTGGTTGAATTTTAAAATGTGCAAAAAACAAAAATAAAAAAACCAAATCGACTCTGTGATCTCTGATTCAGGCAGATGTAACTGATGACACCGCAAATCAACAGCAGATGGGCCAAAAGGGGACTTCAACAGACGGAAATGGGGACGCCGATGTCGACAAAACTGGTTCAAATGCGCGCAGAAAATCAACCAAATCAAAGGCAAAGGCAAAGGGCTTCAAGGGGAGCACCCAGAATGGGGCACAAACGGTACAAACTGGCGATGACCAGCAGCAACAGGCGACCGGCGATGACAGTGCCAAAAGTGGAAAGAGTGATAGTAGCACTAGTGGGAAGGGAAAGTCAACTGGAGGCAATCAACTGCAGGACGGGGGAGATGGAGGAGGCTCAGCAGGCAAGAGAAGGGGTGCACTGAGCGGCAAAAGTGGCAATTCGCCTGGTAGATTGTGGTGCACAATATAATTAGAATAAATTCCATCAGTTGTCTAATGGGTTATAAAGAAATGTTTTTCAAAAA
>VAHH01000874.1:2727-18582 GCA_013357305.1 Radopholus similis | reverse complement strand
AGTTTCGACGGAATTTTCGTTAAAACCAGTTTCGCCTAGTCGAAACCAGTTTCGACGGATTTCCAGTTTCGACGCCAACATATACTATGTCTGGTCCAATTCTCAACAATTGCTGCCTCTCAACGTCTCAAGTCTCAACCATAAAATGCTTCTTGCGCTATTTTCCTCTAACCCCCAATGTCCTCTCATTTCTCCCATAACAACAGATGTCAATTAACTGTCCCCATTTTGTCATCACAGGGAGAGTCAATTCCCACAATGTGGCCGTACTTGAATTGCTGTTGCGCGTGTTCCCACGCCTGGCCATCCGCTCGCTTCGCATTGGATCCGAGTCCTTCTTGATCAGTGCAGAACCTGTTGGCCCGTCTGCTCATCAACGTACGCCAATTGGGAATCCACTGCCGACCGCCCGCACCAGAATCCTTCTCGTTGACCGGGGCCTACTCGCGCAACTGCAGCCCGCACATCCCGGTGCTAGTAAAGTGGCTTCATACACCCGCTGCGGATGGACAACAGAAAATGGCAGCACTGTACCTCGGCTACATCGAGAATCTGGCAGAATTGGTCACACAGGCACACCAGGTACCACCGAACAGGGGCCATATCATTGAGAGAAGTCGAATGAAGCCACACGATCTAGAGGCGATAGAGGTGTATAAGAATTTCAATAAAGAGGGAGGGACGGGGCCGAAGAGAGCACATATCAATGAACAAGAGTAATGGGCAGGATTGAATGGTGACTGATTATACGACGTCAAATCCTGTAACGACCATAGGGATGATCATTCATTTGTAGGTTCGAAAATTTTGACTTTGTAAAAGAGCAATCAATGTCCTCCATTTCTCCATTGCTTAAAGGCCTTTAATCAAATCAAATCTACTCCCCCATTGCGCAGCACTTTTTGTCCACCGCCAACTCGGCGCCGATTCCCTATTTTGTGGCCGTGGCCGTCAAAGCCTACTATGTGGTGGGTGGAGACGTTGAGTTGCCGTTCAGCACTCTGCACAACGAGCACAGCGGTGAAGTGCTCTCGCTGCGCTATTACAATGAGCCATTCGAATTCGACTGCCACGAATACGATTTTGTGTTGTGTCGCCGTCGGAGCAGCTGTTGTGTCCCCTTCCCATCCACAACAACAACAACAGCTGCGGAGAAAACAGATGAGGCGGAACTGCTCGAAATGCAGGCGGCATTTGGACGTGCACTATTCTCGAAGGAGTCTCGCAACAAGTTGGTGCTGAGCGTCGGCCAAATGAGGTCTCAATTTAGCACATCTGGAGATAGTTCCAAAATATTTTTTAATTTTTCAGTCCAATCGATGAATCCCTTTTTCCACTGGATTCGGCGGACGAACAAAACGGAGAAGTGGACATGATTGAACCGGGACCGAGCAGTGCGAATTGAACCAGACTGGACAATGACGATTGAACATTAAACGCAATTTCTGTTTTTTTTTTGAAAATTGCGTAAACTGATGATGATGGGTTTAGGTCAAGAATTTAAATTTAAGATTTTGCCTGATTTTAGAGCAGCAATTCGATAAATGTTCAACTGTTTATAAAAGGCACATACACCCATTTTTCAGAAAGAAAAATACCTATTAGGCGAAAGAAGGGGCAAGTGACAGTTTTAGTTTGTCGTCCAATTTTCCGTATTCGAAAGAGCCTTAAAATGGTAATTTCTACTTTGTTCCCAGATTCCCGCATCCAATCCAACTCCAATTCGGTACATTTTCCATTTCAAATATGCCGTTCTTGATTGGTGAATTTTTTGTTTGGCCGCCCATTCCCCTCGGATCCATCCGGCAGATGGGTGTTCTATTTTAGATGCATCCATTTGTTGTCTTCCAACACACCAATTGGCGTGAACGGAGCGAGAGCATGTGTTCCCCTGACACTCTTTGTTGGCCCATCCAATCAATCCAAGGCAAGTTGGTGGACGCGACAAGACACACAAATGGCCCACAATTACCTAGTGTTTTTCATCTCACGCGTTCTTTTGATTCGACGATTGGTGGATTTTTAATTATTTTTACAATTCAAAAAATTCAATTTTCCACTATGCTTGCTTTTTTATCCTTTTTATACAAAATTTTGCGTGCTAGCTACTGTTGATATTTTATAAAATATGCGATTTTGGCAATTTAATGAAATCGCTCACATTTTTACTTGACAGAGTGAGTCTTAATGAAGAATTGGGAGTTTGCTGTTTACTTTTTGTCCATTTGAATAATGTCGTTTGGGCGATGAGGGACTAAAAGCCATAACTTTAGAGCTAGAAAACACTTGAATTTATGTCTAAAAATTTTTGAATGAATTAAACTAAATATATAGGTATTTTTAGAAAATTCACAACCACAACAGACCCAAATTCTAAAATCTCAAATGGCGCGTTTTGGCACCATTCTGTGCATTGGCATTGTGTTTTTGTGTTGCACTGCGCTCGCCCAGGACGCCCTGATGGAGTCGTTGGGGACCGCCGCACGCGGCAATTCGGGCCATGCGGGCAAACACAGCTTCAAGACTTCCACTCTGCTGGGCGCCGAACAAGACACCGACGCAAGCGGCCGCACAAACAGTCGACGCAATCGCCAAAGGCGAAATGTGAAAGACCAAATAATTCGAAAGAGAAAATATTTTTGTACTTTCACTTTTTCCAAAAGTGATTTTTTGGACGATCCAAATCCCAAATATAATAGAGGACTCTTGATCTATGTATTGATCTATGGCGATCCTGACTAATCAAATATGCGTTAGCTTAATTTTTAAATTATCATAAAATTCAAATTTTCAAACAATAATGTTTGGAAATGCAATAATTTTACCTTTTTCAATGGAGCAATTAACAACTAAATATTTTTGTTAATTCAGCTAACTCCGTTGGCCATGCTGGTGCACAAGGACAAATTTGACGGCAAGAAGCCCACACTGTGCCACTGAATGGGCAGAAGAGGGGGAGGACACGCATCAAAAAGTATATCCATAAGCATTAAAACTTAAAAGTGTATCCATTTGAACGCAATCTATAAAACACCAAAATTAACTCTGTGTGAGATCCGAAAATTTCGATGCCATTAACATTAATTGCGCTTTTCAATGTTTTGAATTAATTTTAGACAAATTTTAAAATACAAAGTGGCAAAAACGAAACGCATAATCATGTTTCAGTGTCAGAAATCAGGATGTTTGATGAAATTGCTTAATTTTAAGATTTGAAAATTTGATTCAGATGCAATCATTGGAAAGCCAAAGTGTGCTCTAGCCAATGGCCAATGGCCTATTCAAATTTCAAAAGCCCCGGATTGCATTTATCGCATTAAAATGGTGGGAACACCAGAGAAAGAGAGAGTGAGGGAGAGAGATGTTTTGATGGAAATAAATACATTTTAACAATAGCATCATAAAAACAAAAACTACTCGTTGATTTCTTAATTTTTGTTTTTGCCCTGTTCCTCGTACATTTTGGGCAGCTTGTCGAATCGAATGGTTTTGGTGAACTTGCGCTTTTTCTCATCCCAACTGGACAGTCCGATGGTCTTCAGCTTGGCATATCGGTCAAAGTAGCGCAAAAGGCGCACGTCCGCTTCGTTCTGAAAATAATATAAAAATTAAATAAGCAAAAAATAAACCTCTCTCAAAATCAAAGTTAGCCCAAAACTAAAACATAAAAACACAACGTTCAGTCAAGCTCATTAGAATATGGAGTTTTTTGACATGCGATAGTTTGCTTTTAGTAATTTGCAGTAATTACTGAAGGCAAGTTGAAAATTTGCACCGAATTTTGCCGGCAAATCTGGTTTTAAAAAGTCATCTAAAAGCGGACTTTGATGCAAATGCCAGTGGTCCGGAACTGGCCAAGGCATTGATCAATGGCGATCTGGTTGATCGAAGTGATCATTATATTTCAAAATCCTGGGAATGTTCAATTTTCAAACAACACTCACACTCTTCGGATAGATGAGGAACACGCCCAGTTTGTTGTCTGCCGCATGGTGGCACTCCTTTTGCAGCACATATTTGCCGTCCTTGAATGTGATGCCCTCGAGGCGATCAATCTCTGAATAAATTTGATTATTCAGCCTTCAAATACTCTATGAGTGGTCGTCGTTTGGGTAACAGATAATTTGTGAGGTCTTTTCCCGTTTAGACAAAAATATTAGGTATATCAAAATACTTAAGGCAAAATAGCACTTTCGACTTGAATGTCGGATTTCTCCAATGGCCCAACCAGAGAGAATTAAGTATGATATTATATTTAGTTTGAAACATTGCAGGCTGAAAATGTGATTTTTGAAGAAAAATTGATAGGTGTCCCACCGCATGTTTCTAGGAATTGACCAATATGGTGGGACTAAAGTGGATCAATCTTGAGATTTTCTCGATCAAGGAAATCCCCATATCCCCATTTTTCCAAGTGAAACACCCAAACAACAAGCCTATAATTTTATAGGGGAAACAGATCGCATCGGTTGGGGCAAAGGATGCACTACACTTGGCTTTCATTATGATGGAATTAATTCGTTCACATTACGGTCAATTAATGGGCCCAAAATCACGGCTACAAATTCTTCATTCGCTCACTCACCACTTTTTTTCACTGCCAGTTGGCCTAGTCTGTTGGTGTACATTTTGCAGATGGGCCGGAACGGCAGCAACTCTCCGTTGACTTCGGGGTGCCCGAACGACACGATCACGTAGGACCTCTTGCGACTGCTCCCATCGTCCACGTTGTAGTAGTCGCGCACTTTGCGTTCCACTGAACTGGAGCGACTTCGGTGGCGGCCGCCCCCTGAAATGCACAAATCTATGATAGCACAATGAGAGGGATAAATCCTACTGAGTGTGCCTAAAACTTTTAAAAATCCAAATTTTCCAAAATTTTTATTGGCCACAACCTTTGGCTAATTAAGTATTCACCGGTTTTCTCTCATTAATACATTTGGACGACAAAAATGTCTGATTCTCGAATCCAATTTCGGTGGTCTGGTGACTCATGTGGATTTGGAAAGGTCCAAGACTAGCTCATTTGTTGGATGCCCTAAATCCGTGATCACATTTGTTGCTTCTGCTTAATTAGACTGTCCACCCCTGGTTAAACTGACTGCGCTCTTCACTGCTGCCGCGTTCGCGCCGCTTCACCTCGGGCGGAGTGACGTGAAATTCCTTGTGCTCTCTGAAGTATCGGAAGGCGTCTTTCACCGATTGTGGCAGTGCCTGCAAATCGCCAGTTTTGAATTCAATTAGCTATAGTGGGAGTGCTTTGCCCCTTGCCCTTGTTCCCATTCACACAATTGTTGCCCTCCCCCCAGTCTTTCCATCGGAATTCGGAACTGTTGTCCTTTTCCCCATTTCAGAACATTTGTTTTTACCCACAAACTGTGCTAGACCGGGAAACCCAACGGACAACCTCAGGTTATACTTTAGCCAAGAGCTTCTCCCCAGACTATATAAAACACCTCATTCTGCGATTCTGCGGCCTTCTTCTTTTGGTTAGCTTCAGAATGCTTCGTGTTGCTGCTTTTGCTCCCCGTTTTGCTTCCAGTTCTGCTCCCGCTCCCGCTCCCACTTCCACTCCCCCGACTCCTGCTCCGACTCTTGCTCCGACTTCCACTTCGATCGCTCTCGCGGCTTGCACTGCGACTCCGACTCCGACTGCGACTTCCGCTTCCACTTCTGCTTCTGCTTCTGCTTCTGCTTCGGCTTCGGCTTCGGCCTCTGCTCCCGCTTCCACTCTCGCTTCGACTGCGGCCCCCACTTTCGCTTCTACTTCTACTTCTGCTTCTGCTTCGGCTTGGAGTGTTCCCACGGTCCCGTCGTCCCTTCCCTTTGGAAGTGGTGGACGCTGCTGCAGTTGCCCCTTGCTGAGTTGTGCCCGACTCGGTCACAACCTGTTTGAAAAAAGCGCAATTTGATTGGAACTGAAAAATCAAATAACTGAGCGGGTTCGAGGCCCGGCTTTGCTCAACATCGCGAGTATGGATAGTGAAACTTTGAGAATGGAACGGAACTTGCGGCAAACTCATTTTAGAGGCGCCAAGAAAGTCCTAAGATGAAGTTTATGAGAAGCCGCCAGTGCATCAATTTGGACTGAACAAAGTGATCAAAATTATTAGAAAAAATTGATCAAAATTCGCTTAAGTGTCATTTTAGATCGATTTTTGAACTATCTATCATCTATTTATTTAAGTTCAGGGGCATAACCATCAATTTGGTGCTGCCGCTGTAGGAAGTGGTGCCTCCTCCTCCGCCTGTGCTGGTCGGCCTGGTCTTCGAAGTTCGCTCAATGTCGCTGTTGTCGTCTGTGGAACTGGCTGCGGGGCTGCGGCCTCTGTCCCGGCGAGGCGGACGACCCACAACTTCCTTGTTGGAAGAGCGGTGGTGCCCGTGGCGGTCACTGTCAAAAACACAGTTTATCCAGATTTAATTGAATTTAATTTTTTTTGAAATCGATTTTGAATTATTTAATTTTATTTATTCCGAGCTTTAAATTGAACTTTTCGATTTTCAAATTTTAATATTTAATTTGGATTTCTAAACTTGAGTTAGAATAAAAATAAATCTATTTACGAATTTTTTTAAACTGGTTTCACCTGTCCCTGTCACTTTCTTCTGCGATGGAGGAACTGGCGTTGCTGCCCCTTCGGATGTGACGGGCGCTGCCGCCCTTTTTTGGCGTGTCCTCCTTTTGCGGATTGTCCAAAAGGTGCTTGGGTGGGCTGAAGTGCGAACTCTGCCCCCCTTAAAATGGCGCATTAATATCTAATAATATGCCCAAATATCATAGAATTAAAAAGTTTAAACCATTTGTGGGAGTAAAGAAGCATAACAAATTAAACAATCATTTTTTATGATTTTCTGCTAAATTGAATTTTTATAGAAAAATTAATTTATTGTCATCTAATTCCATTGGACTGCCAAACAATGTCACTTGTGTGAGCGATCTTCTGAGCATGTCAAATGTCAATTTTTACTTTTTACTCACTTCGATTGGTGGGACGTGCCGGCGACTGGGCGAATCGGTCGAACAAGATGGAGGCCTCGTCCACTGGTGGCTGCTGCTGGTTGCGAGAGGTCGATCCTGAACCGGGACAAATCATTGCATCTATTTTGGAATTCAGAATGGCAATGCAAAATATGCAAAATGCATATAATCTGTAACAAAATAAATGAAAATACCCACAAAATGAGATAAATAAAAGTTTAAAAATTCTATTATCGATTTTCTACGATCAAAACCGCTGAAATCACTTTATCCCTTAAAAGTGAAAGGAATTTGAATTATTTATATTTAAAATCACTCTTAAACACGGTCCAGATGATCAATTTGAAATTTAACAAATTTTGACCAAAAATTATTCAAATAAATTCGCCAAAATTATAGCTTTTTATGACCGAGATGGGCTTTTTTGCATTAAAAAACTCACTCCTCATGACCGGCGGCGCAATGGATTCCTCGTAGCGATCGCCCAGCCGAGTGCTTTCCGTCTCTGGAGTTCTGTTGGGCCTTGTACTGGCACTTCCTTAAACAAAATTGTAATGGAACCCTACCCATATTCATGTAATTTGTAAGAGTCATGGGTCGTGGACAATGATTTGTTTTAAAAAAGTTATCAAAAAGTGGGCCACTAATCCCATCCGCAACAGTGCCTTTTCGAAAAATACTGTATCATTTTGCAGCCATAGATTGCCATTGATCGGTTGTTGCTCTTCGGTCAGTCCCCCCCCCCCCCAAATGAGCATCCGAACCAAAATCAATTCTCATAATTAGGCCGATCATCCGTGAAGTGGCCTAGGATCGAATCCAGGCGGGGAAACCATTACCTCCTTGCCTCTTCCCTTCAAGTCGAAAGATATCACATTTATTCCATTCGCTGACGAGGTCAACCAAAGCATGTTTCATTTTTGGATTTGTTATGACATATCTAACTGGGCCTGACATTTTTGTCCTCGTTGGACTCCACATTTCCCATTCCCGGCCAACCCACTCACTCCTCATGACCGGCGGCGCAATGGACTGCTCGTAGCGATCGGCCAGCCGAGTGCTGCTGCTCGCCGTCTCGGTCAGGTTGGGGCTGTCGCTCTGGTAGGTGCGGTCGGGGTACTGATACCGGTCTGGCTCAAATTTTCGGTGGTAGTCGCGAATGTCCAGCGAATGCGATTTCTGGCGCCCACTGGATGAGCCTTTTAAAGAGGGAATTTAGAGCCTCTGCTTTGGTTCTGCATTGCACACTGCTCCAAGTCGATGTGCACTCAAATTCAAGGCGTTCAGCCATTGAAACCATCCCATGCCATTCGAATTGTGGTGCAATAGCGGCACCTAGCATGCGATGGTTTTAATTGATCGAACGCCTGAAATAACGATGCCATCGACTTCAAGCAGTACAACGAGAAATTAGAGAATTTAATTGCCTAAATTGGATAAGTTGTAACAAATGTTTGAGCTCTGATTTTGGAAATGGAATGATTTTAAGATTAACAACAAACAATTTTAGCGTCATTGCAATTTAGACGTCAAATCGAACTGCTTGTCAGACTTATCCATAGGTTGGCTTAGCTTAGGCTTAATCTTTGAAATTTCAGAATTTAATTTTTTTTGGCAAAATGAACTTACTTTTTCGCAACGAGATGGACTTGGTTTTCTTGACGAGCTTGTTGAAAAGATCCATTGCATCGCCTTTTTGGACGCACAAAAGGGCGACCAACAGGCACAGGAGACCCAGTACCATGCCGGCGGTGGCAGTGTTGTTGGCACGAGCGAAGTGCATTTCGGTCTCAATTCACAGAGAGTTCTGGGAATTTAAAAAGGTCAAATCGAAAAGCGGTGCTCTGCTAAACGGAAAAATTTAATTTTCCAAGATTTTTGGAAAATTTGATTCCATTCCTTTTTGTAAATTTAGATCTCAGATCTATACAATAAAAATTCAAATTCTCCTTTGGAAAAATGCGATTGCCTTGATTTGACCAAAAATTGTATAGAATGACTCTTTGGGGGCAGATTGGGGGATGGAAAGGCGAGTGAGGATGGAGACGTGTAAAAGTCAAACTTATAAAAAGAGTGAGGCTGATTGAAATAGTCGACAATTTTGGCGCCCAAAAATAGTCGGCTACTGCCAATGGCAATGCTAACAATGGACTGACTATCTCGACTACCTTTTGGTTGAGAAGTAGGCGCCAAAATAGGCCAAAATGGGCGCCCAAAAAGACACGTTTTGAGGGCAAAAAAGGAGGCAAAATCTATTTTCCCCACCATCAATTCGATTTTTGACATTTTTTACTATTTTTCCGAATCCAATCAAACAATTTTCAATTCCCCCTAGTTTTCGAAAAATGTTAGGTATTTTGGTTTTTTGGTTGCCATTCAATTGGATGATTTGCGCTACAATTTGGCGACAACTTGAAATTTTTGACATGAAAACTGTTTGCTTGGATTTGCTTGGTTTTTCAAAATTTCCAATTCCCCACTTTCATTTGTTTCCAGGTCATAAAATCTTGGCATGAAATTTGCAAAAATGAAAATTATTTTCGCGTTCCTCTCACTGCTCTTCGTTCTGCTGGCTGCCCTGACTGTGTGCGTCTCTTCCCAAATTTGGGCGGCCGATGCTCTCTACGCGAGACGTAAAATGGGCACTTTCCAGCAATCAATAAATCTACAAATTTGTGCAGGCATTCGGATTCCCCTCAACATTGAGTGCTTCGGCTGTGTGAGTGATTTCCCAATTCAAAGTTTAGGTATATGTACAACAAAATTCTCATTGTTCTAAATTTTAGCCTTAGATTTTTGGATTTTTTCAAAATTTCCAATAAATACATATTTTTGCCTGTTTTTCGAAAGTTCTAAATTTTAAGCTAAAACCACTTTTTTGAAAATGGAATTCCTTTTTAAATTCGTATTCGTCCAGGGAAGAGCCAACGACCCATGCTGTGGTCCGGGCAATTCGAGCGACAAGTGCCTGATCTGTTATGAATGACGAGTGGCGAAATGGGGGAGAGGAGAGAAAAATCAGATTGGGCAGGGAATGGACAAAGGCTTGATTTGTTCCATTGACTACTTGTTTATTACTTTAAATTCCCATTTTGTATAGCTTTTCCAAAAATATCAAAATGGGCGTTAGTAAAAGATTCGGATTAAAATTCATTTTATCTTCTTTTTAAAAGAATCGTTAAATACCATTCTTTATTTATTTTTTAAATAAGAGAGCGAGGAAATAAGTGTAACTTAATAAGTAAAATCGAGAATTGGAGTTAGAAAGGCTTTGTGTAAATAAAATTATTCATTTTTGGTCAAATGGCAGGCCAATCAAGATCATTGCTTGGAATGACTTTCTTCGAGAGATAAATAATCTGGCGCCAAACTGACTCGATCCGAATACTTTTGATTCGATTTTATACTAACACCACTGATATCATTGACTAACGATAACGACTCATTTCCAAGTGAAAATTCGCAACCAACAATCATCACAATCTATAAGTTATGACTCTTCTTTCTTCTATTAGTTCAGACTTAGGCCGGACATGCAGAGCTGCTGGTAGTCGTTTGTGCAGTAGTAGTACAGATAGTTGTTGTCACCGCCACTCGGATATTGATTCGGGTAGAGCATCGGAGGGGTGTCCATTGCTTTTTGTTCGCCCGGCCAATTAAACAGGAATGACGGCGAGTGCGCCACCATTGGAGACGGGGACAACTGGGGTGACGGCGTCGTCCAAGCAGGCGTTGGCGGCACCAACGCGATGAGTGGCGGCGATGGCGCAATGGCCGCCGCTGCCGCAGCCGGTGCATTTGGAATGGCTGCTTGCTCGGTGTTTTGGACCACTGAAATTGGGGTTGCATCAGAGATTCGGCCCATCTTCACCAAAGCGCCGCTTTTCACTGCTGATCCGATTTTATGGACTCGTCTTTTGATTGGCTTTGATCAATCCAATCACCAATCCCTGGTGAACAGGTGAGATCAATTTCACGCAGTGCTCATTTATCCACACTGGTCAGATTGCCGGTTGGGATCACTAGATTATCATCCCATTGAACCCCATTCCTCTCGAGGGAGCCCAACCAATTCTAGTTTAAAGAAAGTGAGCTGCCTAGCATATTGAGGGCACTGCCACACTCACATTCCGCGCGCATTCCCTTAGCCACACAGCGAATGAAGCGGCACTCAGCGCACTTATTCCTCTCGCTGATCACTGAAAATTCAAAAATGGCCAACGTGTGGGGGCAATTTGACTCAATCTTTTTACCTCCATTGCCAATGTTGGCGGTGCCTCCACATTTGCACTTGTAGGAGCGGTTCTTCTTAATGGTCTTCCTGAAAATGGTTTCGAAATTTATTCAATTCTCATATCACTTTGGTGAATCATCGGATATCCAGATCAATGGAATTTCATCAAATCAGTTAATCAGACTGATCAGACCATTCATTCGTTCGATTCAGATCATTTGATCTGGTTTAGCTGATCAATTTCCCAAATGGATCTGATCCGATCAAGTGCCACCAGGGCTTATCAGTTGATCCACTCTCGGCCCACCATTTACCGGAAAAAGGCGGCGCACGCCAGGCAGGCGACCACGCCAAAGTTGTTGCCTTTCGCGGAGTCGCAGCAAACCAGGCACTTGAGCATCTTTCGCAATATTCTTGGGCGTCCCATTTGCGAATAGTTGAATATTTATTTGTATTAACTGCAAAAGGGAATTGGCAAAATTAGGAATATTTTCTAAATGGAAAACTAGCCAAAAATGAATGACAATGGGCAAATTGGTAGGCATTAAATGGAGGCAGCACTCGGCCGGCCAAGCATTTGGCGCGCCCAAAATGCGTAATAAACTTGCTGGATAGGCGAGTCAGTCTGGCACTAGATTGTGGGTGGATACGGCCGCAATGCTCATTGAGGAAGGCATCACAAATTGAGGCATTTAGGGAGTGCCCCGATCCCCCCGTTCACATGAATATATGAATATCGAAAGAAGATGTTGATTATTAATGGAAAGAATTGAGCATTGATTTTGCCAAATCCAATTTTGAATAACATCGAGCAAATAGCTCGAATAGATTGCGCTCAAAATGTGTTTATTTTAGTTGTGTTGGATTAAATTTGTAAATGTAAACAAATAAAAATTGCAAAAAACCGACACCGATCGAAGAAATTCCAAAATTGGCTAATAAACATGGATGTAGAAATTTAAATTTTTAAAAATAATTCAATTCCCATATTTTGAGACTTTCACCTAGACAAAGCATCAAGTGATCGAATGCATTCATGCCAATGTAGAGGGATTAATGGGGTAAATGTTCGGCGCTTCTTACATCGAACATTTGATGGTTCGATCTTGCGCCAACAGTTGGCGCGATTGAGATCAAATTCATGCAAATGCAGATTAATGGCACTCCCAGGCATCGTAGAATTGAATGTTTGACAATATAATGTTTGCACAAATTCGATCGATTGTAGAAAAAGACCGGCATTTTTACAAGCGTGGATCGGCTTCCAGCGGAGTTACATTAACCGGTCGAAAGCATGCCAAAAGAATTAAGAAACTGTTCGCCTAGTAGAAAGGCGGGTACACAAATTACTATTAGATTCTATTTGCTTCGTCTAACAATTTTCTTCGTTATTTTTCGCGACACAGGTCGATAAAGAAAGTGGAGTTATGGTTTTGGGACGCCAATTTTGGGGGCAATCTCACTTGCCAGTGTGCCATATTATTTTCATCTTGACAGCGCACCAAGATTTTTTCAGGATCTTATTTAGTAAGTGTATTCTTTTTCTTGGACACTTTCTCCAAGTTTCAGCTTCCCTGGTGCATTGGAAGTGGGTCAACCAGCAGACAGATGGGTGGAGTTGTCCCTATGAATTAATTGCGTATGAACCGAACAGCTCAGAGTTCGGTCTTTTCTTCGAGTTCATGACCATTTTGTCTTCGTCTTTCCCGCTAATTAATAAAATATATAAAATTACACAATTCAATCCAGTTGCAGTAATACTCTCGGTCACCACCAATCAATAATCATACATTCGAATTGGGTCTAATCACAACGGTACCACGTGAAGATCTGATCCCACTTCGTACTTGAAATTGATCGTACAACTCTTCGATCTGCGATGGCCTGAGAGATCCACCCACACCGTTGGCTGACCTGATCTGATTTGATCTGATGGCTCAATCGGATCAAGGAAATGGCAGGAACAGAAAGAATGGTTTATACATATTTGCATGTTTTGCGCAAAAGTGGCAGAAACAAAGGAAAAAAACGCAAATTTGTGAAAAATGGATGGCCACCAATCTCCGCCGAAAATGGCCAATCAATTATTTAGTACAGAAATGGATCGGACAAAAAAATGGGCCCTCACAATTCATGTGCCATAGTTTCTACATTTCTAAATTGTTAAGAGTTTATGCCCGCATTTGCGGCGTTCAATTAAGCGCCAGCTGCCGACACCACCACTTTTCAATTTATGTTTTACCACCACATCAGCCCCCTTCGCCTCATTCATTCCCAGTTTCCCTCGAATCTCGGTCGAGAGTGGGCTCCGGGCGAATCGATAAAAGCGCGTCCCAAACGCACCTGCGTGCGGCAAATTGGCGCCCATTCCTGTGCGAGAAGCGAGAACAAATGCGTTTAATCGCGACATTATATGTAAAAAAACTTGCGACCAAATGTTTTTTGATTTCCCATTCACCTAGTTTGGTCCCCAATTTTCTGTCGCTATTCTGTCCCCAATCGATGTGTCTGTCTGTCTCTTTATAACTTTCCCTGCTGCCATTCTCAGTCGCCGAAAACCAAATTATAATTGCCATTTTCCAGGTAAAAGAGGAATTTTTGGAATTTTAATTTTCCCATTCTTCTCCATTCAAAAAATGTTTGTTCTCTGCTGACCAATTTAAAATTGAAACAAATAATTCATTTGAAAAGTATTTTAAAGTCTGATTTCCATTGTCCAATAGATTGAATCTGAATTTTGATTTTTAATAGTAAATCTCATCCGTTTTTGCATTTTCTGGATGTTTTTTAGAAATAACCCAATTCCTCTCTTCCGCAGGTTGACGATTGGTCCCATCCGTTTTTTCCGCTCAAATGCCTGTTTCCTTGGGAACTGGCTGAGGATGAAAGGCTGTCCACGTCCCTGCTTTTAAATTGCGTATTTTCACTGTCCCAAATCTCGTCCAAATCCAACGACGGATTTGGTGTTGTTGTCGTTTCTTTGAATCGCATTTCATTTGTTTTGCGCCAAAGAATCAAAGATTCATTTGTCATGTGCTCCCTCTTTTTGTGTAAAAGTGTCACCAAAAATTCATTAATTTTCAACACCAACACACGGCCCAATTAATTCCCTTCCGAAAGCTATCAATTTTCGTCTTCCTCTCCCGCAATCGAAGTGTATAAAAATGGTTAAAACAACGGCGATCAGCTCAGCAAGCGCTGGTGTTCGCCAAACCCCTGGCCCCGGTCACAAGTTCAGCCCCAAAAATTTACCAAATAGCCAATTTTTTAAACATAAAATTCTAAACTTTTAATTAAATATTTTTCATAATGATAGTGACATATTTATCTGAAGATAACCTAGTCATTAGAATCAATTTTAAAAAGATTTTTTTAGTTTTTAGGCTGAAAATTGATAGAAAGAGTCAATGCCTCATATATGACTCTAACTCTAACGCAATTTTTGAATTCAATTTGGAGAAGCAAAATAAAGAGCGATGACGGTTCCCAAAATGTGTTTGTGCCTTGTAGGTTCGGAATAACCGTTTGAGCAATGATCACTTCACATTTTCGTACGTTTATTGCATTCGCGTTTGGGCAAAATTGGAACTACAAAAAGCCATTGATTTAACCGCATTTTTATGGAAATAACTAAACTTTTGTTTTTGCTGATTAAATCCCATATAATGAAAACACTTTTGCCAACTCTATATGCAATATTTATTTAATAAAGGTGGGGAACCTTTTTGCGTTTTATGTTATAATTATAACCTACTTGGCTTCACATTTTCTTTTACTAATAGAGCTAAGCCTCAAAAAATTGCCTAATTATTTGGCTTCGTCCCATATTATATTTAGATAGGACGCTTAATTTACTCAAATTCTCAGATCTGTCTGTTCTTTTTTCTCTGTGCCATTCAATGGTTTACATTAGCCAAGCAATACGATTAATTGAAGCATGGCCGCAAATTATAATAAATATTTTTATCCATAATAAAAATTCCGACAAAAGGGAGAGAGCCACTTACATTTTACAGTGTTGGAGCAATCGGATGAAAAAGTACAAAGAAGAGGCCATTCAGGCGAGAAAGCGGACGATCTTGGCATCAGTACAATGCATGAATTTCCATCTTAAAGGGAAAAATATACCTTCCCCTCATCTTCACATCTGGCATTTCATTTCATTTTATTTTCTCAAAAAATTAGCTTCGCAAAAAATTAATTTATTTCCTCAATTTTAATTTAATTTTTTGTCAATTCAAAATTCTTCGGGATAAATGTTTAAAATTACTAATATTTCTCATTTTCCACCTGCCAGGCACACATTGGGCACAGAGAGTAGAGAAAATACGCTGCGTTGACTTTATTACCCTTTTTGGGCGCACAAAGTGCTCTTTTGGGCAGCTGAGCCGAGCACAAACACCGCACAGTTGTTCACAATTCGCGTGTGTTTGGCTGGGCACAAACATCACCGGATGAGGCGAGAGCGACAGAACAATTCTGTGCCGCTCTTTCGCACTCTCTCTGTTCAGTGTTCACCATTCACTGCAAATACAATAAATACCGCCGCCCATTCCTGATTTTAAGTTTAAAAATGAAAAAAAATAATATGATTACATTAGGTATGCAGAACCATTAAAAAAGATCTGCTACCTATAGA
>VAHH01000873.1:0-18589 GCA_013357305.1 Radopholus similis | reverse complement strand
TTGGTTCCAGATTAATCTCATTTTGGTTCCGAGAAAATTTGGTTCCAGATTAATCTCATTTTGGTTCCGAGTTAATCTTTTCCGTGTCTCACGTCCCCCAAATTTCCAAGGCCAATTTAAACGATACACCGTATCCTTTCGTCCACAAATCTTTCTTTCTCTGACGATAAACTGTTTGACATGCGATATATCCCCCAATTTATAGCTGGATTTCAATTGATAAAAGCTCAATGGAATATTTATGTATTTCCACTCTAATATGTTTTAATTTATTTTTGAAAGTGCAAAGCATCGGGAAAGGATGACATCTGAAAAAAACAGATATGCTCTTCCAAATTGGCTGGGTAAGTAATTTTGGAATTATTTACTAAAATCAAAAATTTAAGTCTGCCCGCCCAGAGGCTTTCATCTGGACGTGTTCAAGGAGAAAAAGCTCATTCAAGTGGCACTATGAAAGCCTACGAAAATGAAAATAAGCAATTTTAGAAATTGCTGGTTGACGAAAAGGGACACTACTATTTTGGGAGAAATCCTGTGGACTCCGACTTTGTTGTTGAGCACGGTACTTATTACCCTCTGAAGCTGATTTTCCCGCCCAATCTACCCACTTACATACACACAACAGCCTCTTGTTCGCGAGTGCACGCAGTTCTGCTCTACCACAAGGCGCTCAAGCGTTTTGCCATTGTCGACTTGGAGAGCAGTATGTTGTGCAAATTGGCTGGGCGATAGGTGCACCCTTATTTTAATGTAGGCCACGGAACATTCGGTATCTTCTGCGCACTGTGTGTCATCGGTTCAATTCCACTTCAGTAGAAAACTCGCGCATTCCCGCCTGCTCGCCGATATTCCTTGAACCGAATCAGTGCTTTCATTTTGGCGCGTCAACTCGCAAATATTTTCTGAGGGAAAAAAAGGTAGGGGGTCCACTCAAAACTGCCTATATGTGGGTATTTAAACTTGCACTCATCCAACTTCCAAGGTACCAAATGACAGCCAGGATGATGAAGTGGAGGTGGAGAGGGGCTTCTCTGCGAGTCAAAACGAACTCGACGTGAGTCCATAGACTTTTATTCTTGAGTCCTTAGCATATTTTAAGAGCGTGACGGAAGCTAACACCGCAAACAACCGCCGAATTCCCACAATTCCACAAACACTAAATGAGGCGCGCATAAAATTACGGCCCAGACCAAAGGTGGCATTTAATGACGAGGAGGAAATAATCAATCCAGGTCAGACATCATCCATCTAATATCTTGTGTGGTTACCTAATCCAAATTTATGTTCTCAGAGGATGTCGACCCGGCAGTTGGTCGCTTCCGGTGTTTTTCGATAATAAACTAACTTGGAAATGATCAAACTGATGTTTTTTAGAAATATGGTAAGGACAGCCGTGATTCCTGGTCAGTGATTCCAATCGGGCACAAAAATGCGCACGATCCATTTTAGTGTCAACCACTCACCGCCGACAAAGGGATTCCGAAGACCAACTCTTTGATTTTTATGCGCCAAGTGAGCCCAAAAAGAAAAAGGTGGTCAATTCGAAGTGAAATTTCCCATATCTCTTGCTCTTCAAGGTTGCATCGCCAACCACGACGCTGCCATCGAATGAACGTTTCACCTCAATCACATTGGGCTCCCTGAGTTTGAACGCGGCACCCGACCTGGATCTTTACACGCCGAGTTTGCCTCCGCCAAAATCGGGCACGTCAATTGAAACGTCAAAATTCGGTTCCTCTGCACCACGGGCGAAACTGTTTTTGGGAGTTGGAAACACTGCGGGTATTAAGATAAATTGCTGAAATGCGTGCAATTGTTTAAAAACAGCGGAATCGGAAGAGTGTCCTTCAAAGAAGAAATATGCAAAAGAAGCGTGGCCACGGGATCTGAGAAGACGCTCTGGCTCTGGAGTTTTCTAGTGATGAGAAAAGGTAGAACGGATGGGACCACTTCAATCATTTACAATGATTCTGCTCCAATTGCACTAATAACATTTGTTTTCTTATTTGGTGGGATTGTTGTAAATAATTTCCGGAATATGCATTTTATACTTAATAATTTCAACATTTCAAGTGTATTATTGATCGAATCAGGTATTTAATAAAAGCAGGTACCTAGACATTCCACGCCGAAATGGATTCGTCAAATCAACACCGAATTTCGGCTGATATCTACACACCAGCAGGTGACGAAGATTCGTCTCTGAATGAGGTGGAACTTATACAGAGGCACTGCGAAGAACTATTCTCAAGTCTGCACTTTCGCCAATTTGTATTAGTACGACTTTCCTTCCCTTGAGTGAGGGATTTTGTAATGGAGCCACAAGTGATCACGACTCTTCTGGCGTTTTTTCAAGCGGGTGGACAGCCCGAACGAGTCATTGAACTGCTCTCCGACAACTATCAGGGCCTTGGTCAGCACGCCAATCTGCTCGGTTTTTGTGGAGATGAACAACGTAATGTGGTGGTGATCTTTAGCCTGTTGGCTGGCCGACCTGGAGTTGGAGAAAGCCGGAGATTGCACCGCCACCACTTCGTTAAACGTTTTGGGAGATGCAGAGCGGAAAATTGAGTGGGCACTCCATTGTTGCACTACCCCTTATACATAGTAATTCATCCTCAACGCTTTAGTTGCTGCTCCTCAGTACGCGACTGTTTTGAGTCGACCGTCAACCAAATGATTAAACGGCAGTTTTCGCCGGAAGCTGCCGACAGAATTTTCGAAGCGGATGGCACAGAAGGCATTGGTTGGCTCCCAGAACTGATCTCGTAGGCATTTATGCATTCCTCTTTCTTCGACTTTTTCCAGACACAAACCTTGGCGCCGTCTTATTTATGAGCTTGCCGAGCACTTCCCCAACTGTCTGATGCTTAACTTTGCCATCAAGCTGATCAGCGACGCCGGTTTTCAGCACGAGATCAGCAATGTGAACACGGCGGCCCAACAAGTTGTAACAATTATAGCAAAAAGACCCATTATCCACCAACTCTAGTTGGACATTTTCTCTCGTGTTTTTCTCTCCTCGATTGAGCAGCTCCTGGACGAGTACACAAAATGCGAAGGCGAACAGTTGACTGAGGTGCGGTGCCGTTTCTTTCAATTATTTTAGATCCTATATAGAGTTACCAAAAACATTTTGCGGAGCTGAAGCGTGTTGCATGCCATTCTGAACAAACATTCCTTTACACTCAAATGCTGCTAAATTATGTTGCCTGGAAGGTGGGGGTTTTGGCTTTTGCTGTTTTTTGCATCTTACCGCCAAATAGGAGAACGGAAAAAGGGCCTCAATAGGCGCAAATATTGCACAACATTTACGAATCGAATTTGAGGGAAGAAAAAAGGACATCTTTGCTGTTCAAATTGGCATGATTCAGTCGTGTCTGAACCAAATTCCCCGAAATATCGTTCACGTGAGAATTGAATTTACTGAAACTGAATGTCCGTCCGACCATCCTTGAAGGCAATGCTGACCATGCTGGCCAAAGGGCTCAATCCAGCTGACATCACACAGCTCTACCAAGTCGGTTGAAGTAATTTTTCAAATTATTAACTTTTCTTGAGGCTTTTTCATCCCTGGAACCGCCTCCGATTCAACTGATACAATCGTCGACGTTTCTCGATATGCTGATTGACGCCCTCTTCAACGCATACGGTCCACGCATAAATGAGGAGCATCGGCCCAAATATCTTTATCTGGTCGGTAAAATGGTATCGTATTTTGTGTTTTAATCTGACCCATCTGCATGTGCAGCTTGCCTACGCCTGTTCTGTTTCTGAAGTGAACGGGGAAGGGGAAAAAAAAATAGTGAGACGAATAAACACCGATTTAAGAGAAGTGGAATTAAATTTGCAGCAAAATAATATAGAGCTGCGAAGTACGGTGGATCAGATGGAGCAACTGGTTAACGTGCTCTACTCGCCAGAGGCAAGTGCAACTGGCTGACGAGGACGGGGGCAATTAATTGTTAGTCTGGCATTCACTGTCCAGGACATACTCCTCTCTTTGGGCGCGCTGCTCCGTTTGGTTCAGACGCCCGTTTTGGCAGCAGGCGTTCTTCATTACCTCAAAACGCTGATTTTGCGTCAAGTGACAAAAAAACCACCAAAGCCATACAAAGTACACGTTCAGGAGGATCTTTTGGCTGAGCCCAGCACTCTGCACTTTGTGCTAATCGATCAAATTGCCCGGATACACAGGAATCTGGTTGGTTGCCAAAATTGTTTATTCAACAGTACACTCATTTTGGCACTTTTTTGCACCCCCGAGTGTTCAAGCTACTATGTGCCCTGTATGACCATCAATCATCGCGCAACGAGGTGGCTGAAGTGGTGATGGAACGACAGCGACATGTAGTTGACCGCTTTGGTGTGTGCCCCTTTCGAGTTGTGACAGTCATCACCACATTTAGTGCACCTACTCTACAGTGGAATGGCAATTCCAGTGTTGGGCAAAATTTGCTCCATGTTCAAGGAGGGCCACATCGACCTCTCGCTGGTCAGGTCGGAGCACAATAAATTAGTTAATTCTACCCACCATTTGCAGGTATTTTGGCATCGAAGTGCTTGAATTGCTGGCGCCGCCCTACTCCAAACAGTTCAAAGCTGCATTCCTCCCGATTATCGCCAATCGGGAAGTGTTCGATCGAACCACTTTAGAAAAGCATCCATCAGCCCGAGAATTCTTGGAAAATTGTTGTTAATCATCATTATTGATTAGGGGAAGCCGATGAATAGCCAACCGACTGCATAAATGTGTGTGTGCATTACACGGGACTGCACCCTGCGAGTTTAGCTAATAGGTCGTCTGAATCTTGAGCGTTCGTTGTCAAGCTTCAGTGCACGCACCGTATTACCTGACAGTATTAGAGTGTGGATTGTACATTTCTCTCCGATACGGCTAGGTAAGACGACGCGCGCACTGATCCTATGGTTGAACTTTGACGGTTATGGGGAATTGGATTGGGAGCGTGGAGAGAGCATTTCCCCGCTTTTTGTTGAGAATGCAGGGATAGATTATTGTCTCCGCGGCGATTACTGGCAGTGCAGGGAAACGAGGCTGGATGGGAATAGTGAGTGCAAGTCAAACAATCAAACACCGAAGGGAGGTCGGCCGGATCGGGCTGCGGAGCTTCTTCGAGATTGGAGGGAAGAGGGGGAAGGAATAGGATGGGGCAACATGCAGAAGCTCCCGAGGAGAAATGATTGGTTCCAATCAATAGAGATGGTTGATTGGTGCGCACCGTGGGTAAAAGGTTGGAAAAAACGTGGCCGAAGATGGCGGTGGCGGCCGATATTCCCGAGTTGTGCTTGTTGTTGTTGAGCATATATATTAGATATGCAGAGAGATGATGATACCTCCTCTATACATGGTTAACAGTTAACACACGAAAATTTCATACACGGGGGAGAATTTGCGCTAAGAAAGAGCTATAGTAGGTACAACATTGCTATAATTTCTGCATTTTTGATGATTTGTAATGAGTTGAGGGAAAATTGCATAAATGTTTTAGAATCAAAAGGGATCCTCGAAGAGCTCCTCTTGTCTGGGATCTTTCGGTTGCGGAAGTGCCTCCAATTCGTTGGCCTTTTCCTGCAAAAACATGCTGTATTGCACCTTGCGTTGCATCTATTTCCTACGATATTTTGCCTCCGCCTTCTTTCTGCCTCTTCTGCATGCTGGTGTGGCGCTAGTGTCTTCTGGTTGTCTGCGTTCAAGCATTTCTGTCGTTCCATCTCGAAGGCCTCTGCAACAAACGAACATAAACATATAATAGGGTTCTGTATTCTGGTACCTGTCATTTGGGAGGTGCAAAGCTAAACAGTCAAATTTTATTTAGTAAAACTACTCGGTTAAAAATGAATTTTATTTTACAGAGAAGAATCGGCGCCAAACATCTGTGATCAGCTGGTGGGAGTAGTTCTGCGCGAAACGCACTTTTTTCCGCTCCGCCTCGCTCTTTTCCTCCATGCTAGGCTCCAGCTGAAAGTCGCTGTATTGTTTGGGGTCCTTGCGCTCTTTATTTACATTCTCCCCAGTCATGTAAGGTATGAACTGTGCGGTGAAGTAGTCATTCACCAGCGCAATGTAGTTCTTCCCCAATTGACTCTGGTTCTGCTCCAGAAAGGGTACTTTTGCGTGCAGTCTGCCCGTTTTTCGCACCAGCTGCCATGCACCGGCCAGATTCTCTGTGAATCCAATCATGAGTGTCATCTGCTCTATGAAATCGGCCATTCGTGATACGTGTCCGCCCAGCTTGGGCATTTTCAGCATTGTCGCTTTTGGCGCTCTGTCTACACCGAATATCTGGAATGGAAGAAGACACAGGTATAAATTGAGACTAAATGATTGTTGTTCTCAATTGTAAGTTGAAAATGATTTATGCCCTTACCCTTTTGAATTCGGGACACAATTCATTGACGACCTCTACAAAGATTAGTCCGACCACTTCCTTTGGGTCGTTTAAGCGTTGGAACGTTTCGCGCAGGCAAATTCGTTCCTTTTTGGTGAACGAATTCTGAAATAATGAAATGACAGCTGATAGCGCGCACACACACAAAGAGACGTCCTCACTCACCTCGAAGGGATTGTCGTTTTCATTAGAGACCCAGGACGAGGTAGTGATGCGAGATTTTTTTGGTGGGCGAGGTTTGCACAGCGAGGAACCCATTACGGTAGGAAAGCGGTGGTCAACCTAGTGCATACTTTGGGCAAGGGACGAGTGCATCAAGGACAATTCATTTTTTCTCCAGAAATTAACTTAAATTGAGTTATTACATATATTATGTCCATGTTTTTCTATTGAATTCGCCCCAAACTTTATTGCTTAAACGGGAGCCAAGCACAAGCAGAGAGGCTAAGAAATAATTGGTGATGGATGAATGGACGGAGAAAGGTAAATGCGTCTGCATGCCGTAGCGACAGAAATTAATGAGTTGGCCCTTGGCTGGTCGATATTAAAATGGGAGTGGTCTGACAATAATGACAATCGGCACAGCAAAGGGCCAACGGACTAATAATATCTCGGATTAAAAATCAAATTTGTTGAAGCAATAAAATGCATTTTGCATGGATTGTCGCCAATTTATTTTAGACACTTGGGTGTTTAATTGATCTTCCCAAATTATATGCTCCGTTGCTGTTGGCACAGCACAGCGCAGGTGAATAGCCTTCTTCTCCGTATTATTTTACCGAGCGACAGAATATCTAACGTATTTTTGTGTGTGTTCACTGTTCATCTAAAGATTAGATTACAGGATTACACCATAATACAATTTAGATGCCAAGAATAGATATGAAAATGATCTGTCAGAAATTAACAGAAATTGAAGAATTTTCGACTCAATTCTGCTTCGTATTACGTTTAACATATGTATTATTCATTAGTCATTAAGTTATCACGTTATCAGGTATCCACGAATCCACGTATTTATGATTATGATACTTTGAGTTTATTCTTCCATTCTTTATTGCCATCGGAAAAGAACAATTATATTTACGAGGTAAGGATTGACCAATTGACGTAAGCAAAATTGAGTTTCTCTGGCATTTTTTACTCATTGAAGGGAATTCATTGACTACGATTACTTGATTGCCTATTCGAATTTTACATATAAAACTAATTTTAACTAGTAGTTTAGGAAACGGTTAACACAAAAACAGAGTTACATAGGTACTTATGTGTAAATTCTGAATGCAAATTCTCAGTTTGAGCTATGTGTGTGAGATACCCATACCCAGGCGTCGAAATGGATTTGGGATTGGCGGGAAAATGAAAAGGTAATAGGAATGAATGGACTGAAATGCCAATAAACCGCCATGGAAACGCACCTTGCTGTGAAAGAGCGGCGGCGCACGGCATTGGGTAAGACGCGGGGTGGGGGGGGGGGTAATAGCGTAATAAGTGAAGTGAAACTAGTCGACTGGTTGTTGATTTCTTAGAAATTGCATGCTTCTCACTTCTCAGTTCTCATGACACCAAGAGCTGCTATTTTATAGGGGCACGGAAATTTCGAAAAATGGATGATTAATAATCGGAGATCTACCGGTCAGAAACAAAATAGAGGTCCCATTCCTTATATCAAAAGCTTATGTTACAAATCCAAACAAAATTCTTGTATTTAAACTAAATGTGTATTTGACGCTGATTCCAATGCAGATTAGGTAAGTTACTCCTGTAAAACAATACCACTCTTATAACAGATTCGATTCGAGTTCAATCAATGCAACGATTTTGTCAATCATTAAAATTCATGGTGGAAATAATAGCCTTTAAAATAAGTCTTTAATCAATTTCTCCTCCGCCAGTGTCAAATCATCATTCACTTTCTGACACGCTCAACATCTTTATACGAAGGGGACGCTCGCGACGCTTCCACCTTTGTTGATCTCCAATGCTCTCTTGTCCCTGCTGGTCGTTTTTAGTGGATGAGGACGGTGAAGAGGATTGGTCATTATTGGCAGACGATATTGCTAGGCGAACGGTCAACTTAACAATGTGTGAACTAGTTAAAACGAAGAAGGAAGTATCCATCCACATGAGTGTTTGTTGCAAGGCTGTCCTTGACCAGCTCGGTTTCGCCCGGATTGAACGGAAATCCGCTCGTGTCGGACTCTCGGTAGTGCTTCAACATCTTGAAGGCATTCTGGTCCAGACCCTGGAAGGCTGAGAGCCAGTACATCAGCTGGATAGTCCGTTGGCGTTTGTCCAGCTCAATGACCACGTAAGGCTGCTCTGCGTCAGTATTCAGCTCCAGTATTTTTATCTGACTCGCTCCCGCAATATCAGAGGCCCCCGATGCCGGAGTTGCGGTCGAGTCACTGGTCGACTCGGTCCCTCCCACGAGTGTATCGCTTGTAGCCGCCTCATCCATACCCCCTTCCTCTTTGTCCATATCTGTCGTCGTTGTTGTAGCCGTCGCTTTGCACCAACCTGCGAAAATAGATTCGTCATTATTCTTCTTCCCCATTTACCGGGTTCATTTATGGCGGTCAAAATTCTGTCAATTCTGTCAACTTCGTAATTCCGCATCTTATCCATATCCATTAGGCCCATTCTTTCACTTCGCACCAATCTGCCACTACAATCGGCCTCGTCTCCACTCGCCTCTGATACAACTGGCGAAATCTTAACGATCAATAAAAACAATAATATAATATTAATTAATTCTCCAAAACAGTCGAAATAATTTCAAAGACGATACCCACCTTTGGAGTACTTGGGCAAGATGACAAGTCCATTGCGGGATCACCAATATCTTCATCCGCTTCTGCAAGCAGCTGCTGCTGTTCACCATCATCAGTGCTCTCCAGCTCCTCGTCTCTTCCCCTGTCGCCACCCATCACTATGTCCTCGTCAATCATTCCTCTGTTTGGATCCGGTTCGACCGGTAAAGAGGAGCAGGAAGCTTCGTCTGTAGGCGAAAGGTGAAGAGCAGCTTCTATTGGTTGTTGAAGATGAAGGGAGGAATCGTGATATGGAGGTGGAGGCGTGGGATCATCGACCGAAAATCCGCCCGTAGCGAAGTATTCGTCTGATGGCTAATCATTAGGCTTGTATTCATTCAAGTACCTTGCACTGGTTGTTCCCCTTGCTCCACCATATTCACATCATAGGTTGGAGTCGGATCGACCTGTTGTTCAGCAACAAACTGTCGCATTTCTGGCACTGCAGGAGGTTCTTTACTGTTTCGAAAAGCTTGCACTTGAGCACTGCATGTCGGCTCTACATTGGGAAAAGGATCGTCCACTATTCGGTCGCAAGAGTTGCCGACATCCTCCAAGCCAGCTTCACCCAAGTTAGACTAAATAATGACAAATGTAATCCAAAGAACAAGTGCTGAGATCAACCTCCTGTATCGTAAGCAACGATGTGGATGGCACTTGAACTTGAACAGGAGTGGGCAACGGATACATGTTTGGATGCCTCTCTGGGATTCGGAATTCAGAAGTTCTCTCGTTATTTGGTGTCATTTGTTTGGTGTTTTGCATTATAGACATTGCGGCATTCTGGAATTCATTTTTATCAATTGTATTGCCCCATGAGACTTTTAAAACCTTAAATGGGGAATTCGACGGAAGTACCGGGCAAGAAGCGCTGTGATGCGGCGGCGGTGGAGGCGGGGGAGGAACTGCTGCCCAATATATCAAAGAATTCGAATCTTTAGAAAAAATCACCTTCTGTTTTTGGTAAGGGCACCACAACGGCCACAAGGCGGATTTTCTGCGACGTGTCCTGTTGCTGCTGATTGCAGGCCATTTTGATTGAGGCGTGGAATGCTGATGAGTAGACGAAGTCTGCACTCAAATTTGGTATCTCCATTCCCGCCGACTTGTAATCGGCTAAAATTTTAAAGGTTACGTGTAACGCCAAATGCGAAGACTACTTTTAGTTGGCAGTAGCACTTTGATGGGGCGACTATATTTCTTTCGCAAAATCAAATTGGCCATTTTGGATTCATTGAAGTCTTGAATGGCGCGGTCACTGTTCAACATTTCCGATGTGCCAACATCCACATACACCTTGAATTTGATTTCAATCGCTTCCCCGTAATACTACTCACGTCGACAGTTCCATACGTTGAGAAACCCGCATTGCCCAACAACTCTCCATTGCGATCAGGACCAAAAACGCCTATGGGAGCATCTTCTGGCGACCTGTCAAACACTAATCTGCAATGGGGTTCCCACTGGCTGATGGCGCTGGATTGTTCCCCAGCGACAGAAGTAGGTGAGTATTCGGACGAATCCTCTGAAATGTAAATAAATATGATCCAAAGCAAGCAATTAATATGTGCCTCGTTTTTGTTCCGTCTGTTTCTCGTCCCCATTCAATAGAGGACTTATTTTCAGATCATCGCTGTTCTTCTCGTCTCCCGATTTCTCAGTCTTTCTTCCATCGCTAGGAACATTATTCGTTGCCTTTTGCTCTTTTTTTGGTGATCGATTCTTTAGCATGGAAGAGATCTCTGGCTCGCCTCGAGCCACTGAAGGTAGCGCTTCGGCCAATCGCAATTTGAAATCGGAAATTGTGCACTGAAGATGAGAACAAATGCGCTTCGCCAATCTCACAGTTCCATCGTCCAGATTGACTTGGTAGACTTCGAATGTTCTGGAATTGAATCCATTTTCGTTTCGACACTTAAAACGAAACAAACAACCTATTTCTTTGTCGAGTGTCTTGTGGGAATGCGTAGAAGAATTCTGAGTCTGGGGATTTTGTGTCGACCATTAAATGAATCTCCTGACGTATCAGCGGCATGTAGGAATTCGTCTCTGAGAACAGATACAGCAAACTTGACAGCGGCTTCTACGAAATTCCAAATTTAGTAGCGGTTGCTAGTCCAAACCATTACTACCTTGTAATCTTCATCACCGCCAACTATAAAATTGCCTTCGATTGATCCATCGGCATTTGAAGACATCAGAACCTCTTCAACCAGTACATCTTTCATTTCCCAACCACTTTCGCATCTAAAAATGGAAAATTCTTTCGATCATTGAAAACAATGCAGACAGAATGAGTCGTTGGCATCCGGGCTGCAAATGCTCGGCCAAATGCCGCTCCTCTGGTTTGGCTGCGCCAGTTCGAAACTTTTCTTCGTCTGCGTCCCGTATTCTGCCGAGCAACTCATCGAAAACAATATCCAGCGACACATCTCTCTAAATGAGGGACGATGAGCACAGGCAAATCCAATTTTTGGGTCAACTCACATGCAATAGAACCGGCGAATACTCGTTGTTTATGCAACTCTCCTCGTTGCATGCAAACGTGATCTGTAAACTGAATGTCGAAGGAGAACTGGTTGAATTACAAACCTTAACTAGCGCCTGCTCATATTGCTGCCTTTTAATGCGCTCATCCTCTTCTAATTGTAATTTTTCCTGCAACTCTTTAAGATGCGCTGGCAAGTCCATGGTTCGAATAAAATGCTTATTTTTTTGCGGATCGAGCTGTCGATACATCAGCATGTAGGCTAAAAGTGTAGAGTTGAATGACGCATTTTGTCAGTTAAAAATACCATTGGTGTTGTTAGACCAACTGTACGGATAGCCACCAAATGTTCTGTAGATATCATTCAACGAGGCCGGCTGTACAGATGAATCATTAAAACAGAACCATTTATTCTGATCGAGGTTTCTAAAATTTTAAATCAATTTCCCGGAAAACAACTTAGGACCATACTTGATGTAAGCAAAGTAGTGACCCGCTGAAGCACTCCCCTGGTGAACCATTATTGAAAACAACTCATATACGTATTTGCCCCTTTTCAACATTTGCATAACGCGTTCTGAGTTTGCCGATTCATTTAGCCAATTTCCTGTAATATGAACGCCAATAGTCGCTACACCATTAGTATTTCTTTTCCATACGTTCGCTGTCGATCATTGTATGACTCGTTGTTGGAACTTCAGGAGGAGACTCATCACCCGTTTCAATCGGCGGATCCGGCTTAGGCCTGTTTCGGAAATAAAACATTATTAGTATTATTTATTTCAATCAACTTTTTGGCCATGGCCGCGTAGCTGAGTTTCGGAGGTGGTGGAGGTGGCGGAGTATACACGAATCCGTTGATGTCCAAATAATCCGGAAACGTGATCCGATCGTTGAGTTTTATTCTGTGGAGAGTTTGGTAGTCAAAATCGAAGCGCTTAAGCTGAATTGTGAGTAGATATGGAAACTCCGTGATTCGGAGTCCTTTTTCTGCATCTTGTTTGGAGGCACACCGCTCACATTCATACTGATTATTGCCGCTGAGAACTTCTGGTTTGATAAACGCACTCATCGCCTCCTCCTAATAGAAATTGCAATTCATTTAAAAAACAAATAATATTTACGATTGTTTTGAAAGAGTCCTGAGCGCCAAACTGTTTCACTGCCAAAGGCAAATCCAGGAACACATCTTTGCGCACTTTTTCAGTTTCACAATTCAAACATTTAACGTAGTCCTCCATTGTGCCTTTGTATAAATCCTGGATCACGGAACGGTTCTCAGTGTTTCTCCAACGGTGCTCCAAAGCGTCAAACATAATTCGACACAACTCTTGAACGTCATGCTGGTCATAGGCCTCGTTGGAATCCCAGCCGAAACTTGCAGTCAAATCCTTTGTCTCCAGTGATGCTTTATCACTGATTTGCAGTTGCAAAAATAATTTTTGCAACTGATAAGGGATATTCTTCACTTCTTCAGAAATGCTGCCAGTAAATCTCCATCTAATTTGCTTATGTTGTTCGAATTTTTTGATGAATACTATATGCTTACCGATATATCGCATTCCGAAATTCGGATGTCATATACAAAGTCTGTATAAGTGAATTGAGGTAACAGGTCATAGCTTGGTTCACCAATCCAACATATCTATGCTGGTTCTCATCGCAATTATCTTAGACATTTGTATCAGATTTTGATTAGAACAATCTGAATATCAAACCTGTTGTCGAGTTTCGGTATGTTGTAGTTCCAGTAATCGCCGTATTAAATGCTCCATTTTCTAGTGATTCTGGGCAAGGCAAAGGAATTACTGCTTTTCCAAACGCCACTGAATCTTCACCTCAAATGCCCAAGTTAAACATTAATTTAAAAGTCTAAGGCTATAAAAATAAAACAATCATTTATGACTGGCTGAATGAGTAGCTCCACTTTAATATTCAGAATTTTCTAATTTAATTACTCTTACCTCCCTGTCGTTCAGCATTACATATTACCGGGAGCTTTAATTGAATAGTTTCTCTTTTTCCTAAACATAAAAATGTTAATTTTTAATTCACATGACTTAATTATATTACCAAGCTGAGTTCCCTCAAAACCTTCATTTGGGAAATTGTCTGTATATTCTGGATTATCTCGTACCATTATTGATCAGAAAATGCTAGTTTCTAAATATAAAATAATGTGCTAGTCTTACTCTTTTAGACTCTTATTAGTTATAACATTGTTTATCGTTTACAGTTATTATTTACGAGTATTTGAGTACTCGTATTTTTCGATTTTCCATACCGGATAAGGTTAATTCGCTATCAAATGGCTGAAAAAGTTACCAAATTTTCGCATCAAAATTTGACGCGTCATAACTTTGTTCAGAATGGTCAGATCGGCTTAATTTTGGTACCATTCGATGGTAGCGAATTAAATAATTAAATCACTCGCTTTTCATACTACGTGAAACGTGAATAAGGCAAAGCTCATACACTGGCTTGTCATTTTTTTAATGTTAATGTGTTTGTCGAATCGTCCCTTTTTTTGACTTGTTAATTTTTCTGCCAAAATTTAATTTTTTTAAAGAATGGCAATGGTAATCATATTCCGATGAGCTGAAGCCAAATTTCTTGGACAAATATTTATTAAGCGCAATATACCGTCCTTGTCCCAAAAATCCCGTGTTGAATTACAAATACGGTAAAAATGATCGAACTTTTTTTAAAATTAAAATAGACAATATTCCGTTGTTAACGTGAAGTTCTGCATAAGGTCTTGCAACTAAATTTTACGTCTATTTTTATCATCCAATAGCGGTAATTCATAATCCTATTGAAGTCCAGCACGTGCCAAAGCGTCTTGTACTGCGTAAGGTTTCAAAGCAAGCTTTTCCGCCTTAAAACATCATTACATTTCTAATACTAACAGTTCGCAAATTAATATGACACACTCCCTATCATACTAGGTAGATACCTTAATTCTTTTGCTTCTGTTAGTGAAAGGACGATATGCCAAAAAGTAGCCGATAGCTATGTAGCTGGCCCAGAAACCGAATCCAACGTTTCTTTTCCCTTTGAAAATAATTAAGTATAGACGTTATGCATAATTATGATAAATAGGTAATACCAAATTCGGTTTTGTTGTTCCACCACGGATAGATTACAGCCCCCAACTTGTTATACTTCTCACGGAATGCAGCCTTTAACGGCGCCATTCCGCTGAGTGCACCTCCGACACGGGATAAAGATGACATTTTTTTGCTGCAATTTCTAATTCTATATACCTAATAGGTTATGAAATATAATATCAGGATAAAAGAACATTCTAAATAGAAATGTTATAGACGTGCTTAAATGAGTAGTAGCTTCAAAGTTTAACCTGTCTAAAAAATAAGTGTAAAATTAGGAACAAAACATGTGGTGAAGCATATTTTCAAAAGAAACGTTAGGATGGGTTTTATTTATTATAGATCGTTATTATGTGCAACGATTGACAAAATAGCTAGCGAATGGAAAAAAGTGTAATTACAACTTACAAGACTTAAGAAGATAAAATATTCTTAGAGTTAAATTTGGTTGTTCAATATAATATAGGCGAGTTAGTTCTATGAGAATATTACAGAAATTGTTAACTAAATGAGTATAAAATCCTGATTCTGTGCGATCCAATGAGCCAGAGAACCGGGCTGAACAAAATGAGCATTTCCAGTCTGCTCACGGATGAGCCATTGTCGGAGTTGAGCCCAATGTGACGGCTTAATAATTTCGCGGTCAACTTCTGATTTCGGGTGAATCATGAGAGCAGAGAGAGGGAGCTTGAAAACCAAGTCTGCGCTGGTTCCCTGCAGAGTTTGCAATTGCAAGGACCCATCCGTTATCTGCAACGCTGCCAACACAAGAGTTATGGTCGTAATTTGCGCCAACTAAATAGTGAAATAAATTTTGTATATTTGATCGAAAAACCTTTGATTCTGAGATAAAGGATGCGTGTTCCCATTTCGAACAACAATTTATCAGATCTACAATCTGAGAGTGGGAAAAGTTGGAAAAGTGGGCACACATATTATCGACAAAAGGCTTGATCTAAAATGGCTAGACCCATTAGACCCAACTAATAAATAACATTACCGCTTCTCTAGGCATTTTCTTGGCGAACTTGGGCAGGCATTCCAACATTCTTTTCGCATAGATTAGTTCCGTCTCCCGATCGCACTCCTCCTCTCGCCAAAAGCTCATCCACTCATAAATCAATCGTCGACCTTTTTGAACCAACATCAATGTTGGTAAGGAGTCGTATGAAAATATCCCATTATCGACTTGGATTAGATTTTCGGCATAACGAGCAGTTCGGTCGGTTCTGAAATTTGTTGGCCCATATACGACTTTTTAGTAATTTACATTTCTCTTTGTTCCAAATATTCAGTGATACGGGTTTCCTCGAAAAAGCGCAATTTTCTACGAATATTCTTGCAATCAATTAGCGACAAAGCTGCATTTTCGATCTTTACAAGAACTGCCCGCAGACGCTTCTGTCGATTCTTCCCAGACGACAAATCGTCATCGTTCGCGTCCCCACAAACCTCGATTATCTGGGAGAAATTTACCTAATTTGAGCATGCACAATGCACAAACAAACCTGTCGTGGTTGGCTGGATGATGAATGAACGGGCTTCCCTAGTGTGCCGAGGAAAGAAGGCGCGGTGTAGCCACTGGATGGGTAGGTGGCTTCAAAGCGGTAGTATTTTGGCTTTTCTTTGGATTTCAAATTGTCAGGTGCTTTCTGAAGCACATTCTGCTTCTTCCATGCCTTAAAAGTGGGTAATAAAACGGTCTGACGACATCCTTTACGGTGTAATAGAAGTCATCCTCCATCGGGTCTCCGCTGCCCATGCACTGAATTATGTGGATTTTAATCAGCCACTCGCGTTCTTTCGTAGACATGAATCCTTTAGCCGCAAAAATAAATTCAATTATTCAACTTTGAATTTGACCTGCATATGGGTCAAGTGCAAAATCCGAAATTGTTTTCCCCGAAGGTAGCCCATTTTGGCGTATCTTGCGTCGTCCTTCCACGCGAGGATGTAACGATGCTGGTATCTTAAGGACATGTTTTGGATAATTTTTAAACATTAAAACCACCATCGAGAACTGGGGCATCGCGATTACTGCCTGGGGAATTGCTATCGGCTGTGTATTATAACCAGGTCCCGAAATGGAAGAACTAGAAGGTCCCGGGGTGGCATCGCGTTGCCATAAAGTCTACAAGTTAACTTTAAATGTGTGTGTCTACGGTTTAAATTACCGTAATGGGAATATTAGCACCAACAGATGCCATTCCGGGTGGAGCAAATGGTGAGTGAAATGGCGTTAACGGCGGTGGTGGGAGGCCACTAGATGCAGCGGTCGCCGCAGCCAATTGGTAGATTTGGTTGAAATGATGCAACAATTGATTTTGCGGCAATTGAGGGAGTTGATTAGGCACATCGCCGATTGGGCGAAAAGTACCATTTGTTGTCGTCAGAGGATGAGTAAAATCAGAAGGATTAATTGATGATGACGGATATTGCGATGCTTGTTGCTTATGATGAATTGCTGCAGCTTCAATGAGCATTCTCCTCTCTAGCTCTTCGAGATTTAAAGGAGCCGAATCATTCACGGCAAATGGGCTTTTGTTAGTGATCGATGAAGGAAAGTACTTTGATTCCGCACCACTGGAAACCTGCATCGATGGCTGGTGCACATAATTTATAAGGGGCGCTGAATGTTTCATTCCGGACTCAATTAAACTCTGAAACTCTCGATTTTTTAAGTCCTCGATGGAACTGTGTTGTTGCATTTGTTGTTCCTTAAATTTACATTCATATTTATTAAGCACATTCTCGCTAACTGTTTTAATATTTCCAATGTAATCATTTGTTAGTGAGCCAATTCCATTAAAGCTATCGGTGCTCCAAATAGAAGATAGCGGCTCCCCAGCACCTGCATTCGTATCCTAAATTATTTATTGGATTTAAAACAATGTTATTATTTATCGGATAAGTATAATCACCGCCCTATTTTGGAGAAAAAGCGCCCTGAATTGTTGTGTCCCCCCTATTTTTTCAAAATTAGGGCGTTTTTTCTCCAAAATAGGGCGCTAATTAATCCCATTGCATTATTTATTATGCATGCCTTCTTAAAAGGATTTCCACCAATCTTTGGGATCGGTATTTGACTAGGATCTGGTAGCTGTATTGATGAAGAATTTGGCTCGTCAAGCAAAGCGAGGTTGGCTGTCTATTAAGAATATTTAAATTCTATATAAAAACTAATTTACCCTTGTTGAAAATTGCTCAAAATCCTCATCAACTGTCGTCGAAATTTCGCCTCCAAACGTCTCATCATTAACAGCATCATAAATTTCCTCATCTGGTATGGAATTAATATCTCCCTTGTCGATGTCTTCTTCACCGAATTCGAATAGCTTAGTCTCGGATGAAGGTTTTTGGAAATATGGAATTAAATCGTCCATCGATTCTTTTTAAAACGATGCCTCAAATATTAGAGCATTACGAATTTAAAATTTAACAAATTCTTTCTGCAAGAGTATTTAAATCAGGCTATGATTTATATTCAATTTGGTTTCTTATCTAAGAAGAGAAGGCTAGCTCCTTAACCATCAGAGACAATCATCGCATTCTAATTAAATTTTTATAAAATTATAACAGGTCTCTGATTATATTTTATCAATTCTTACACCAACGATGAGGCGAGTTCGATAAATAGTAAAATGTAGTTGCACTGAATAGAAGTTGTAGTAGAGTCCCCAAATTTTAAATCGCTCAAATACTAGTCCAATCGACTTCTCCAGTTATGAAATGAATAGAAAAGAGCAAAAAAATGTGTCGCTTGCATAT
>VAHH01000872.1:0-18613 GCA_013357305.1 Radopholus similis | reverse complement strand
AAGAAGTGAATTTTATTTTTTACCGATCCTATAAGGGGCGGTAAAAAATCATTTTTTACCGGTAAATTTACCATTTGACAACCCTGGCTTAAATACATTTTGCGGGAAAAAAATATATATTTGCGGGGAAAAAAATGACTGCCTTTACCTAATGGGGAAAAAATATTTGACCGCTCTTTTCTCTTGTTTTGTGTTTTCGTTTTCGCATGATTCTCAATTAGAGTTAAAACTTAAAATTTAATTAATTAGTTAATTAATTTTATTCACTGTTAAGATATGTAAATGTTTGGATTTTAGATAAATATAAATATCCCACGTCTGTTAAAACTAAAAGACAGAAAAATGAGTCCAAATGTGCCGGATATCAAGGCAACACTGCCGCCTGAGAACGAGACTAAACCCTATGATGTCGCTGCACGTGACGAAGTGCGCTGGCATCCGGACTCCGTTGAGGACCGTTTCGGCCGGTATCCATTCGCAAAATACCCGTGAGTGTGGCCGTAACACAGAAGAGAAACATTGAAGCGAACTTTTAGCAAGGAACGGCCGAAGATCAATAACACGGTGCTGGAGGCGATTGGAGGCACACCGCTGGTCGGAACATAGATTGGACTTTGCCCAACAAAATGGACGTGGTTTTCATTTTCAGGTGAAGCTGAACAGAATTCCAGCCGAATACGGTGTCGAGTGCAACGTTTGTGAGTTGCTAAACAGTAAACTAGAACAGGGCGCCCATTCATCGGTCAGATGGCAAGTGCGAGTTCCTGAATGCCGGGGGCGCAGTCAAAGACCGCGTGGCGTTGAGAATGATCGAGATTGCCGAGCAGAGCGGACGCCTTCGTCCCGGCATGACCGTGATCGAGCCCACCTCCGGCAACACCGGCATCGGGCTGGCACTCGCGTGCGCCGTGAAGGGCTACCGCTGCATCATCGTGATGCCGGAGAAGATGAGCAAGGAGAAGGAGGTCACCATCAGGGCACTCGGCGCCGAGATCGTGCGCGCAAAGGACGACGCCGCCTACGACAGCGACGAGTCCCACGTGGGGACGGCGTACAAACTGAGGCGCCAAATCCCCAATGCGGTCGTACTGGACCAGGTCTCCGGAGGAAATTTGTTGGAGTCCCCCCCAATTGGTGTTTGCCCATTGCAGTACAAGAACATCGCCAACCCGATGGCCCACTACGAGAGCACCGCCGAAGAGATTGTCGACGCACTGGACGGAAAGGTGGACATGGTCGTGGTTGGAGTGGGTCAGTTCGGCCATTTTGGGGGGAATGATGTAACTTCGCTTCTAAGGCACTGGCGGATCGATAACGGGCATTTCGCGCAAAGTCAAGAAGTTGGTTCCCAACTGCAAGGTTGTCGGCGTGGATCCGATCGGCTCTGTGCTGGGCGGACAGGACGAGGGCGCGGACCACTGCTACAAGGTGGAGGGTATAGGCTACGAATTCGTGCCGTCCGTTCTGGACATGAACGACGTCGACCAATGGGTATTATAGTGGGCTCAAACTAGGTTGTTTTAACGCCAAAACTGTCGCAGGAGAAGACTGGCGACGCAGACACATTCCAAATGGCACGGAAACTGAACCGAATGGAGGGAATTCTGAGCGGCGGATCTTCCGGTTGGTTGGCCTACAAATCGGTCTGAGCATTTTTCTCCAAAAGGTGCCATTCTGACGGGCGCATTGCGAGCTGCGAAGGGGCTGAAGAAGGGCCAGAACTGTGTGTTTTTGTTGCCGGACGGGGTGCGCAACTACCTGACCAAGTTCCTCAACGACGATTGGATGGTGCCTCCCGAACAAATTCGAGAACTGTCGATTTGCATTTCAGCTCACAAACCACTTTATGCCTGCTCCGCCGCCCCATCCGCGCATTTTCCCGCACGAAACATTCGACACAACGGCAGCGTACGATCCGGAAAAGCCGGCCACCAATGACTTCCAGATTGTGCCGCAGCCGTGGTCCAGCATTCCGTACGGGTGTGCGCACAGAATTCGCGCAAATTGATTCACTCACCCGATCCGAGTTCAGTCCTTCCCATAAACCGCTCGTTCTGCAAAACATCGCCGGTGCGATAGGGAACACTCCGCTTGTGCGTCTGCAACGCCTCCCCGGGGAAAACGGAGTCGAAGCGGAAATCTGTGAATTATTGGCTGGTTGCGCTGAGATTCATTGTCCTTTCGTTGCAGTGGTCAAATGCGAGTACTTCAACGCTGGCGGATCGGTGAAGGACCGGATTGCGCGCAAAATGGTCCAACTGGCCGAGGCGAAGGGCGTCCTGGGGCCCGGCGCCACGATCATCGAGCCCACGTCGGGGAACACGGGCATCGGGCTGGCCCTGATGGCGGCCATTCGCGGCTACCGCTGCATCATCGTGATGCCGGAGAAGATGAGCAAGGAGAAGGAGTACGTGCTCAGGGCGCTGGGGGCCGAAATTGTGCGCACCCCGACCCATCTGCACTACACGTCGCCGGACTGCCACATCGGAGTGGCCCTCCGGCTGCAGAGGGAGATTCCCGGGGCGGTCATCCTGGACCAGGTGCAAAGATGGAGGGGAGGGGGAATTGGGCAATGCGCTGAGCATTCAGTACCGAAACGACGCCAATCCGATGGCACACTACGAGGAGACAGCGGAGGAAATCATATACCAGTGCGACGGAAAATTGGACGCAGTCGTCATTGGCGCGGGCACCGGGGGAACGGTCACTGGGATCGCGAAGAAGATCCGCGAAAAAGTGCCCGGGTGCAAGGTAGGCAATCAGGGGAGTGTTCGCAGTCCAGTCCCAATCTCATCAGATCATCGGCACTGACCCGGTCGGCTCAATCCTGGCCGACCCGAGCAACAGACACACGCACTCTTACGAAGTGGAGGGAGTGGGCTATGGTGCGCTGACGAGGGAATTCAGAGAACAAACAAACTCACTCCCGATTTGTTTGGCAGATTTTGTTCCAGCGGTGCTGGACCGAGCCCTGATCGACGAGTGGGTGAAGACCAACGACGCGGACTCACTCGCCATGGCGCGGCAGCTCGTCCGCAAGGAGGGACTGCTTTGCGGCGCCTCTTCTGGGGGCAATGTCTGGGCAGCCCTGAAGGTGGGCAAGGAGCTGGGCGCAGGCAAAAGGGTGGTCACCGTTCTGCCGGACGGCATTCGCAACTACATGTGAGTCCGAAAACAGCGCTCAAAAGACGATTGGACTGCAGGACCAAATTCTTGGACGACGACTGGATGCGCGAGAAGGGATTTCCGGTGGACTCTTGAAGCGGCAGCCGAGAGACAACCAATTTGTGGGAACGCACGAGGGAAACACGCAAAAATCACTTTTCTAGCATTATAATAATATAATTGGTAATTTAAGCTGTGCATTTGGGGAATAAATTTGTTTGACTGACCTTTCGTTAAAAAAGGACAATCCGACCTTTTAGGGGTGTTTCTCAAGTTAAGCTGAGGTGGAATTCCTGAATCTTGGATGTTCTGGTAAAGGACAGAGAGAGAGAGAGCCCTAATGGATTCATTCGGTCAGTGCCCACCGGACGGGAGGGGTTCCGGTTTCCCCTTTCCAATCCGCTAATCCCGATCTGTGCGCAGCCCAAGAATGAGGCGTTAATAAATAATATAATGAATTTCAATTTTAGATTTTAGACTTAGCAGTTCTCCCAGGGTTATCGCTCAATTCAATCAATTCCCTCCGCCGTTCCGAAGCGCTGGAATTTTTGGTGCAAGTGTAAACAGAGTTTGGGCCCAACAAATATTTAATAATCGAGTGCAAATCTGCTGAATTGATTCGGCGAGGTCTCTTCTTCATTTGCGCACAAAATTGCTGCGATTTTGGGTCTCAACGATCACAAGGTCCAAAATAAATGCGGAAAAGTGAGTGCAACGGCCCAAACCCAAAAGGGCCTTCAAAAATATGATCGATTTTAGGTGAATCGATCCCTCCAATTGGTCGCAGAAAATAGTGCCGTAGGCCGCTGAAATTCCAATTGGGATTATTGGATTCCGATCTTGTTTTTCGCTTCTCAAACAACAATCGCAGTTTCTCTTTCTTCAGAGCCCCCCCCCCCCCCCCATCCAGTTGAATTGGATTTCCCGGTAAACATACCCATCCATCAGATGGATGCGAAAACTATCTCCAGCGGTAAACAATTCTCCGTTTTGCGGTCTAATTATTTTTTGTCGTTTAATCCGATCTCTCCGGCGCCGAAATTTCCATTCTCACTCGTGTGGTCCGCACCAGATTCTTTTCCTCTGGGGAAAATATTAAAATGAACAGATGCTTTCAGAGCAGAAACACTCAAATTCCACCGATTTCCCCCAATGGCCCCGATCGACGTGCAACAACTGGAGTTGGCCGGAGGGGCGTTCGAGTTGCGCTACGACTGCGTCCGGGACCAGTACACGCGGCCCGGACTGCGCGCCGCCGTTCAGCCAGTGCCCAGCTTTGAGTCGCTGGCCGAGAAGAGCGGCGGCGTTTATCGCAAGGTGGACAATATTGATTGGGCCAATTGCACGGGATTGCAGGTCGAGCCAGAGTGGCGCGCATTTCTGACGAGCGACGGGCCGGGCGAACTGGTCTGGAGGGTCAAACACGCGGGCGCGGATGTGAAGAGTGTGGAGGTGCGGATGGGCGGGATGGCCACGTTCCGGCAGGGCGAGTTGGGCGCCAGCATCGTTTGCGGTGATTCGACGGATTGAGGCTGTCTGGTGACGAGAGCTTCAGGGGCCAAGCGGACCCAGATCCCGCTCGCAAATGGACCCTTCTTGGCGGAGCAGCAGGGCGAGAAGCGGTGGGGCGCCAACAGGGAGTCCCTCGTGGAGACGATGCGCCTGGAGGACGTTGGCCAGTCCGACGCAACGGAGGCGGGTTCTGCGCCAGCCATGATGACTGTTGGTCACTTCCAGGTGCACTGCTTCTTCAACGACTTGACCGCGAATGCGGGGCTGGACCACGACCTGGACGACGCCCAAATATTTCGCACTCCGCTGGACGCGCCCAACGACCAGAATTTGGTGATCCGCATCGAGTTCGGGGCGGCAGACCCGGTGGTCCTGGTGTCCGATTCGGAACGCGGCGCCGGAATTTTTGAGCTGAAATATGACTGCGCACGGGACCAGTACACGCGCCCTTATGACGCTGAGACGGAGGGGCCAATCGCGCAATTCCAATCCTTGGCGGGGAAAAGAGGCGGCGTCTACCGAAAGGTGCTCGCCTAAAAGGGAATAATGATTGCGTTTTCGCACAGGTTGAGCCCGATTGGCGCGCATTTGTGAGCAGCGAAGGGCCGGGCAAACTGCGCTACGTGATTGCGCATCCGGGGGCCAAGGTGAAGAGTGCAGAAGTGCGAATGAGCGGAGTGACCACGTTCCGAAGGGGCGAAATTGGCGCAGAACTGAAGAGTGGTTCGAGCCCAAAAACATTCCCTTTTAGAGTTTTCATTAGGCGACAAGGCTGACTCCTTCCCACTGGCAAATGCTCCTTTTTTGGCGGAGCAGCAGGCCGAGAAGGTGTGGGGCCCGAACCGGGAGCCGGCGGTGGAGAAGCTGCGCCTTGATGATGTGGGGGAATCGGACAAAACGGAGGTAGTGCTGGGAGGGAGACATACACCCTATCTGAGTGGGGACTGAGGTGGTCGTCCAATTCAACGACGTGACGCTGAACGAGGGTCTCGACCACGACCTGGACGACGCGCAAGTGTTCAGGAACCCGCTGGACGAGCCCAACCCGGGGAATCTCGTCGTGCACATCGAATTTGAGGCGTGCCATTCAAGTGTCGGAATATTGTGAATCTGATTCAGCCCTCATCAGCAGCGGGAAATCTGGCGATTGACTCAACATTCGGCGCAGCGCAGCACAAAGAGGAGAAGGTGGCCGCGGATTTGGCCAGTCAATTGGAGAAAAGTGACGAGGAGGGGAAACTGAGGGAATTGGTCGTCCTCCTGAGCAGAATGGGCGTCACCCAGGTACATACATATACATATACTTACACATTACTAGTATTTGCGGAATCAAACGATACAATGCTTCGCCCCTCTTTTCTCTTTGTTTACGCCCACAGCCATGCCCCATTGTTATTCCCGAGTTCCTCTTTCGCGTTAGATAATGGCAAAAGATCGATACATTTGAGCACCATCCAACACAAACAGTGCAAAAACACCAAAAATTGGCTCCATCTGATTCTCATTTAGCGCTATCGTGTCGTGCAATTGGTGCGCTCAAAATACGGCATCGATTTGGCCACGGCACTGAAGAGTCGCCTCCCTCAGCTGGAGGAGCTGATCCAGACTCTGGTTGTTCGCCAACTGGCCCACATCAGCATCCAGCAGGAGGAGCAGCAAGTAGCCAGACGTGTGCAGCAGATGCAAATGAGCGCGGTTAGATGCTCAGAGGTGCTCCCAATTCGGATTTATTTGGTCGTGTTTAGCCGGAAGAGTACATCCCCACGTCCCAACTGCACGTCAAGCCGATTGAGCTGGACGCATTCAGATGCTTTTTGCTCAAGTACGACTGTGTCCGCGATGCGTACACACGCCCGTTCGACCTGGGCGGAGCCACAACGGGCGCTGGATGGCAGAGTTTGGTGCACTCGGCGAACGGGGTGCAGCGAATGGCGGACAGGGAGAAGGAGGAGTACGCCTACTTGGGCAGCAGAGCTGACGACGGCGAGCTGGTCTGGCGCATCGAACACCCAGGTGGGGAAAAGGGCGCTGAATGGGCGGAGTCAGTCGCCGGTGGACAGGTGCACAGGTGCACCGCGTCCAGGTGCTGATCAGCGGCATGGCCACTCTGGACGCGGAAGCCCGGATTGGCGTCGACCTGCGCTGCGGCGCCGAAGAGACCTCTCGCCGCCCTGACGCGATCCCCTACAATGCGCAACGCATCGACGTGATGGAGATGGAGAACGTGGGCCAGGCCCACTTCACGGAAGTGCGCGTCCACTTCATTCGCGACCCGAGTGTTCAGAGTGTGAGGCCCCAAAACCCTAAACTGTCCGAACAAAATCGGCCAAAAGTACAGTCAACCGACGACAAGAAGCCCTCCCAGCTGTTCCGCGCGGTGTTCGGCGACGCAGCAACTGCCGAAGATTTTGCAATTCGAATCGAGTTCTCGCCCTCAAAGGGACAAACGGCGGCTGAGTTTGCTGCGAACAGAGACGATTTGGCGCAAGAACTCAAATCCAAATTGGCCGCAGCTAAGGGCGGCGATGCGCCACAAATAGTGCAAATCATCACAATCGTCATGAACACACTGAACACGACTCAGGTGAGGCACTTGAATGTGTGTGCTTCAAAAGTTTATTTGCAGCGGATTGAGTTGTTCGGCTACATCCAATCAGAATACGGAATCGACCTGTCCGAAGAGTTGAAATCGCTGATGCCCAGGGAAACCGGAAATGAACTTGTGGAGCTGCTCTTCTCAGGCAAAGACAACGCCACAGAACAGGAGCTGCCGCAACAGGCGGCAGAGTTGCGGACAGAGCCGCCCAGAGGACATCTGTATCCGAAGGTCGAACAGGTGACAATCAGAACGAGCCAGTTCGCGAATTCTGATTCCGATCTGCTAGGCTCGAGGTCAAGAGCAGAGATTCACCACCGAAGGAGAGAACATGCCCTCGAAGGTGTTCGACCTGGACCAGGCCGCAGAGGCCATCCACAGGTCGATTGTGCGCGGAAACGGCGGCGGCGGACTGATCAAAATGTTCAAAAAGGCGCCCAAATCGGACACAGATCAGATTCTGAGCATTTTGACGGCAGCAAACCAAAACATCGTGAGAGAATTGAACCGACCAAAAGGAAATCAATTCCAGCGCCAAATGATCGCGGAGGCGTACAAAAGTCGTTACGAGCACGAGGACCTGGCTGACGTGATCAGCAAAGAGCTGCCCGACGATGCGGCCAAGGAGCTGATTCTGGCGCTGTTGCGCAGCCCGGACACGAACGACGCGGTTAGCCTCCACAAAGCGATGAAGGTTGCCGAGAAGGGAAGGGAATGCGGAAAAAGGGTGGACCTCTCGTAGGGACTGGGCACGGACGAACACGTGTTGACCGAGATACTGACGACGCGGAGCAACGCCCAGATCCAGGCGATCAAGAAGAAGTACGTGGAACTGTACGGCAAACAGCTGGAGACGGACATCACCGGGGACACCAGCGGCACCTTTCTGCGCGTTCTTACCAATCTGTGCGCGGCAAATCGCGACGAGGGCGACGCATTCAACCCGGAAAAGGCCGTAATGGTGAGTGACGGGGAGGCAATGCTGCCCTCTTGAAGCCAGATCCAGGACTCCCAAACCCTCTTCGGGGCGGGCGAACGCAAACTCGGCACTGACGAGCACAACTTCGTGGCGCTGTTCACGCGCGAAAGCCAGGCGCAGTTGCGCCTTGTGTTCAGCGAGTACCAGAATATGACCGGCCACACGATGGAGCAGGCGGTTGCGGCGGAGTTCAGCGGCGACGCACTGGACGTTCTGATGGCCCTCGTGAAGGTGGCGCGCAGTCGGGCTCACTTTTTCGCAGAGCGAATCAATGTGGCGATAAAGGTGAGAGGAAGGATTGCGAATCTGGCGGAATCTGTTCGTTTGCAGAACCACAACGAGAGGGACTTGATCCGTCTGGTGGTCGGTTGTGCCGAGACTTTCCAACTCTCCCAGGTGGTCGCCCAGTTCCAAGAGCTGTTCGGGGGCACAATGGTCGGGGCAATCGAAACCGAGTCTAAGGCAGACACCAAAGGGGTACGCAAAATGCGTTCAAGGAAATGATCCTTAGTTTCTTTTCAGTGGCTCTCTGCACTCGTGAAAGCGTACGGCGGGGCGTAGTGAAGAAACAAAACTAATCGCTGTGCGACTGATTGAATGGCCAATTTTGAATAGACTAGCCAAACAATCACCATTCCTTAAAACGAAAATAGCGGCGAAACACAAAAACTCTCAGTAGCTCTAAGCATTGGCACTCCTAAGCTTGCCCCAATCACTTGGAATGACCATTTGCACTGCATCGATAATAAATTAGTAAGTGTGTATGTATATCCGAGTTCACCAGTTGAGGTGCACAACGTTGTTCTCGTTTGCCGATCTGGCCTGGGAGTGGGAACATCGGCCAAGGTGCTGACCTGATCGAGTAGAGCACAACGGCCGTGATCGAGCTGGGACGACCGCCAGAAAGGCGATCGGCGTGAAAATGAAGAGCTGATGCAGATCGTCGACAGCGAGTGCGTTCAGCAGGGAATTCACAGCGGAAGTGCACGACCAGCCGAGCACTTCGGCGAAAACGATGACCAGCAAGGACTTGAAGATGCGATCGTTGTTGGCTGAGAGGCCCACTTGTACCTTTATATATCGGGCATTTGAGGCCCACCGGACTCCGAGGCCACTGTGTTTTTGCGCATTTTCAGCCAAATCAGCGCGTAAAAGAGCGCCGACATAAATTGCAGGAACAAATTGATCGTGGACTGGATTGCGATGTCCGACTGGAGAAGGGACTGGAGGGTGCAGAGGACCGGTCTGGAAACGGAAACGGGGTCAGGCGAACATTTGGGGACAACTTACGTGTCAGTTTTGTCGGAAGAGAGATCGTTTCTGGCCGCCAAATAGAGCACGAACATTGCGTAGAGCAGACAGCCACAAAACACGGTGAAGAAGAAAAGGGCCGAGTTCATCGATTTGGATCTGTGGGGAAACGGAAACGCTGAAGACCGGAGGATATTTTGTATTTATTAGTTGGCATTTGGTTGTCCACTTGATTGGCGCAAACACGATGAGAGTGCGCTCAAGGGCGATGGAGAGGAAGAGCACAAAGGAGCTGACGAAGACCATGTTGGGCAGGCCAGCCACCAGAAGCACACCCGCAGAGCAATGAAATTGGTGCCGGTCGCGGTTTGCCACAGAGACACGAACGAAGGGAGGCACATTCCCAATTCCCACATTCCTCTTCCAGTGACTCCTAAGGGACCAGGACCATGCTGAAGTCGTAGCCGAGTTGGCAACAGGCGTAGGCGCCCAACAGAATGTTGCAGCGGTTGTGCAGCCCTCGGTCCGAACCGTGACCAGCACGAGTGCCGAGTTCAGGCACAGCCCAATGCAGGCTATGAGTGCCTTTGCCGCGGTCGGAATGAAGAGCTCCGGGGCGAAACCAGCGTCTTTGTAGGCGGCGTAGAACTGAAACGGCCGAATGGGGTGGATGGAAATTGGAAATGGAACACCCAACGCCAACTGACCACACTCGACGAATTCATTTCGCCCAACGCAATGGAAGATGCGGAATTGGAAGTTTGGATGGGGGTTGAGGGCAAAGTGGAAGGAAGTTGCCAGTTCCCAAAATATTCGCGGCAATTTGATTTCGCTAATGCAATAAAGCAATAAAATTGTCATTTACCACTTTGTCCATTCAACGATTTGTACTGGACTGTACCAAATGCCAGGGAGGGCTAAATCAAATTGATTCTCAATTCACACAAAAGTACACGTAATATTTAGTATTTAGTAATAAATAAAATAGATTTACATATTAATAATTAAAACTCTCTCTCTCTCTCTCTCTTGTTCTTCGTTTAATTCAAAGGCCTGAACATCATCTATTGCAAAGGCAACAGATCCTTTTCACACTTTGGTTTTTCATATCTTTGTTTATTCTTAAAACCAGTTTGATTCTCTCAAAATGCAGCCGACGAACATTAGAAGTTTTACGTTTTATGTTTGCTCGATTAGCAATTGGCCACTGTGGCCTTTGGCCACCAGAGTGAAGGGGAATAGGCCAACCCTTCCCAGTCAGGCCAGCGATTAATCACGCCTTCGTTCGCTTCTTCTCGAAACCCCAGGCAAACGATTTCCCGTTCCCATTGTTTTCGTCTGCCAAATGCCTCAACAACTGCCCGTCTTGTTTATCACTTGCTCCAAAGGATTCACAACAGAGCTATAAAAGTATACCTTTAGACCCATAGAACATTTGAATAAAATGGAGTCACTGCTGCCCACTCTTCTTCTGTTCCTGGCCGTCTTCTCCTGCTCGGCCGCGTTCCGCCAGCAATCGGTCGGAATTCGGGGCCGGCTCCTTTGCGGCGGACAGCCCCTGAAGGAGACGCAAGTGAAACTGTGGAACAAGAACACGCTTGGTGGCACTGGGGAGTTTGCGTTTATTTGGGTCCCCCTCTAGGCACCGACGACCAGCTGGCGGCTGGCAAGACCGACAACAACGGCAACTTCGAGCTGCAGGGCGGGGTCGGCCAGCTGACCAAGATGAGCGTCCACTTCAAGGTGTACCACGACTGCGACGACGGAGTCAAGGTGCCCTTGGGCTGGGGGGATTCCGAACTGTTTCCGAATTCAGCCGTGCCAGCGCAAAGTCGACCTCGGTGGGCCAAAATGCCACTAAAATGGGCAAATGTTCCCCGCAGGAGTCCCGGACCAGTATGTGCAGCGGGCGGACAGAGTCAGCAAGTGGTTCGAGGCGGGCACTATGAACATGGTTGGGAGTGGTCGGGACGAAAGTATTATAAGAGTGCTTGTCCGCAGGAGTTCAAGTTTCCCGACGAGGAGCGCAGTTGCATCAACTAGTGCGGAGTGCGGACGAGCGCTGATCTAGGCTTCCCCACCAATACGCCTTTTGCGCCATATTTGGTTCTGATCCGCATAAAATTTGGGCGGAGGGGCCAGGGAGGGACGGGAGGAAATGGGGATTAGCCGATTCCTTGAGTCCTCAGCTCGAATTAAGTTGACCAAAAGCACACAGCGAGCGGACAGGTGTTCAAACAATGTGTTGGTTCTGCTTTGTCGTAGTCCTTCCTCGAATTCGATCAAATTCGCCAAATCTGTGCAAAGTTGGTTTAATTCGAATTTCAAAAATATCCGAATCAAGTCCACCTGTCCAAACAACCCCAATTCAAGCTTTGCCTGGTCTCTGCCGGAGCCTTTAAAAGCGGACTCTGGGCACAGGGGTTCATCGTTTGCGTAACATTTAATTTCGGAAATGCGAGTCCATCTGCCTGCTCTCATCTCCTTGCTGGCGGTCACCCTCGCCTTGGGTGTCGCTCCCCCGTACGGACAGTTGTCGGTGAAGAACGGCAGACTGACCGGCTCCAGCGGGTCCCAGGTGCAGCTGCGCGGAATGTCCCTCTGGTTCTCGCAGTGGCTCTCCGAGTTCTGGAGCGCCAGCGTGGTGCAGTCGCTCAAGTGCAGTTGGAACGCCAACATCGTGGGTTGCAGAGCAGTGTTGTGACCTCGTACTCGTACTTAGGCCTCGTACGAGTACGAGTACTAGCGATTTTGAAAACCCGGCACGAGTACGAATACGAGGTACGAGTCGTTTTTTCGTACTTTGTAATAAGTATGATCTTGGCATGAAATTTATTTTTGTCCCTTTTTTAATTAAAAAATTTCGTTCTTTAGTTAACCAAGTGATACGATTCACGACATCAGACAGTTATTATTAGGGATGGGATTTTTAGGTTTTTACCTATTTGTTCTGCGTATAGGTGCTGCTGAGTTATGCACAAAAAACACATCAAATGACCCCCTTCTTCAGTTAGTTTTCGAGTTTTGATCCTAACATTGGAAAAAATCGGGAAATCTTGCGTTTGGATCTACGTGGATGAGACCACTGATTCTACCGGCTGTTTCATAACAAATTTACTAGTGGGAAAGCTTGATGAAAATCGCTTCCTTAGAGAAGTACCTCATTTGTAATTGCGAGAAACGGGAATGAGATTGAACAATGTTATTTAAAATTTTATGCGATAAAAAAATTCCACCTATTTCACCTATTTTTTCACCTATTTTGGCATTTTTGCCACCTATTTTGGCCTTTTTTTCACCTATTTAGGTACCTATTTTGGGATTTTGGTCACCTAAAAATCCCATCCCTAGTTATTATTGAACACAATTAGAATATTACATTATATAAAAGCAGGGTTTCGATTTGTGCTTTTTTAAAAGATCTCTACTTTTTTGGGCATGACCTGTACTTTTGTACTTTTTTTGTTCTTTTTCTAATAAATCAATCGCCCAAATTTGGCAAAATTTTGGACTATGTGCTGAAAAAAGCTTCAAATTTTCGCCTGCAGCGCGGATTTTTCGAAACACATGAAGAAACAGCAGTACGAGCACATTTTTAATGCAAGTACGAGTACGAGTACGAGCTCTAGGTACGAAGTCACAAGTCACAACACTGTTGCAGAGGCACACCCAGTAGGCAAAACAAAACATTGTGTCCCCCGACAGGTTCGAGCCGCAATGGGCGTTGATTGGAGTGGCTACATGGACGCACCCACCGCCGAATGGAACAAGGTGGTGACGGTGGCCGATGCAGCCATTGCGGTAACAGAGAGACCCTCCCGCTTCTTGGCGTATTTCCAAATCTAAGCAAGGCATCTACGTGCTGATCGACTGGCACTACATCGGGAACGCCAACTACACCAATTCGGCGTCGTGGAACAACCACCTGAACTGGGCAGTGGGCTTCTTCAGCGGAATGTCCGAGCGGTACAAGGGAGTGCCGAATGTACTGTACGAGATCTGGAACGAGCCGACCGACGTCCCCTGGACAACCCTCAAGAACTACCACTCGGCCGTGATCAAGGCCATCCGCGCGAATGACGCAAACGCGGTGATCATCTGCGGCACTCCGAGCTGGTCCAACGGCCCCGACGACACGGTGACTGGCAGTCCGATCAGCGGCTACAGCAATCTGCTGTACGCACTCCACTGGTACACTGTGGGGTCCGCGCACAACCAGGACCAGCGGAACATGATCACCAAGGCTCTGGGCAAGGGCATCGGCACCTTCGTGAGCGAGTACGGCACCACGGACATCCAGGCGTCGGCGGCCGTAAACCCGACCGAGACCAACTTGTGGTGGAGCTTCCTGGACACGAACAAGATTTCCTACATCAACTGGTCCGTCGTGAACAAGGACGAGAACACGGCCGCCCTGATCACCAGCTGCGGGGCCAGCGGAGTCGGCAGCGACTCCTGTCTGAGCACTTCTGGACGCCTGGTCAAGAACAAACTGAAGAGCGTCAACAACGGCGTCAGCTGCTCCGGCAGATGAGCAAGATGGCGATAAAATAAGCAATAGACCGAAAGAAGACGATGCTGTGTGTGTTCCATTGGTTTGGGTTACGAGTGTTTTGATTTGGCTCAGTGGATTCGACAATAAAGAAAAGGGATTATGATTGGTCATTTATTGCCGTTTCTTTTGCTGATCTGCGGACTTTGCGCAAATGAGTCGCTTCAGGATCCAGCTGAGCGTCTTCAATGCGCAGAATGCGACGACGACGAGTCCACCGGCGGTCACCAGGATCACATCGAGGGAAAAGTAGACAGCCCAGGGGAGTTCCTCGTCATCCGGCAGGTTCAGCTCGTTCAGCGGGGGGAACTCGGCGGCGAATTCCAGCCACTGGACCAAGCGCTCTCTGGGCGAAAACGGCATCAGCGCCAGTTTTTTGGCCAGCATCTGTGCGTTCGAGCGGTACGAAGGATTGTGGAGAATCCAAAACGGAAAGAGTGAAATGTGACTTGGCACATATGTAAGTAAATTGCCTTGTCCAGTGCATCGCTGAGCAGCTTCTCCGCGCCCTGTTTGTGCAAGTCCCGCACATCCACGTACACACCGATGCCCTTGTACTTGGCCAATATTGCATTGTAGAGCTGGTCGGCGAACAACGGAATGCCGATTATGGGAATGCCATCCCGGGCTGCCTCCGTCAGGGAGTTTTGGCCGCAATGGGTGACGAAGCCGCGCAATTTGGGATGCTCTGAGCTTTCCCAAATGGTTGGGGACCTAACATGTGCCGCACTTAAGATGGCTGACTGCTGCACCCAGGGGAAGACGTGCACGTTGGTCGCCGCATCAAACAGCTTGGAGTCGTTTGCCCTGGATTCTGCGTCCAACTTCCAGATGAAGTCGAACTCGGGGAATCCATCGGCGAACACGCTGAGCAGCGACCGACGCATGTGTTCACCCATTTTGCGCGTCTCCGCCACCGATCCGAACGAGACCAACACGACCCCCTTGGCGCTGTGGTCCAGGATGGACTGGGTGCGCTGAAGCAGAGGAACCCAGTCAAACTCTGTTTCCGGCAGTGGTGCCTGATCCAGGGCGGCCGTCTCCGGTTCGACCAGTCCGCCGATGCTGACCACTTTGTTGGAGATGGGCCGCGGGAATTCGAAGAACGGGTTTGTGTTCACCAGGAACAGGGATATGTTCCTGGCGATGTCGTGCAGACGCGGAAAATCCCGTCCGAAATGCTCCCAGACGATGGCTTGCTGAAAAGCCAGACTTTTGCAAAACTCCGCCAATTCCCAATTTGGACCTCCTGTTTCACGGAATAATCGTACAGCCGCAGCCAATCGTGCACATTGTTCACAAAGTTGTAGAAGCGCTCCCAGAAGTCCATGTGGGGCGCATTCAGGGGCATCGAGTAGGTGTCTGGGGAAGTGTTTTCGATTGACTGGCGCATGGGTATTATACTCGGGTAGAAGCTGCCCGGCGCCGGAATGCCCCACCGGTGCACGACCAGCGGAAGCGCGTGAAGGGCGGAGGCGGCTATGCTGGTCTTGACCCCGACCTTGTGGAAGAGCGCGAAAACGCAGACGGCATAGCCCTCCGCGATGGCCACGTCGTAGTGCTCGGCGGCCAACTGCTGCTGGAGTCCCGTGTTCAGCACAAATTCTGGGCAAAACATCCAGTGGGCGTTTGTCATGTCCTGTCCCAGTTGCCTCTGCAGAATGCCGTCCAAATGTCCAGGACCTGGCCCAGGTTGAAGTCCACCGCCTGGAGCAGGGGCCACCCGCGGCCGCCGAACGGGTCCCGCACCGGGTCCCAGTTGTCCAGGTCGAAGTGCGCCCAGTCCACGTGTTCCGGCACGACCCGGAACACCCTCTGGGCCAGCCTCGTTTCGTTTTTGTCGCGGAACCTCGGCTCGTAGTCCAGTTTGAGGAAGTGCTGCCAATGGAACACACATTTGGCCGAATGTGCTCACCACTTCGTGGCCGGCCTCGACCAGCGTGTCCGCGATTTTGCCCAGAAACTGCATGTGACTCCACGCCTGGACGGGCGAGCACACCAGAATTTTCAAGCGCCGTCCTGGCACTCGCCCATCAGCGAAAACGCACAATGATGCGCAGACCAGCAACAGGAGGGGAAAATAATTCCGAGAATTGGAGTCCATTTTCGTGGATTTGAGGCACTGATTTTGCGGGCGAACCTTTCCCCAGTTGAAAAGGCCTTTTGGCCCCAGAACACTTTGTGTTTGTGCTCGCGAAAACAAAACAATCCCCACTCTTATCGGAGAGCGCCGGGTGACTGCTCAGCGATAAGTAGGATCAAAAAAGCAGAGAAAATAGCAGACTTCAAGACAAAACAACAACTTTATTCGCTGAGATGTGGGTAAAGTAAATGTACATGGTTGCCGTTCAGCCTCAATTCCCGTTTGTGGACTTCTCGCCCGTGAAGTCCCAGCCGATGTGGCGGACGACCAGTACTGGGCCGCGCACCTGCGGCTCTCTCCTCTCCGTCAACTTCTGCATTAGGCTCGCTAAAGGACAGCGAAATATAAAGTAATATCCGAAACTCAAATTGGCTTGCCTGCCTCCGGTCCCCCGAGCCCGAGTGGGCCGCCCGCCCAGGGGGAGTAGACCTGGCAGCGGAGAGGGTCGGACAGAAGGGCGAACGCCAGCACGTGGAGCAGAACTGCGCCGGGGGCCATGGTGTGGCTGGGACGCAGAAGGGTTTCGGCGGTTTTATAGGGACCAAACAAGCGGGTCCTGCCCAATTGATGAGTTCGAACCTTCAAATTGCTTTGTTTCCCCAATCTCCCCCGCACATTCCAACCATTCCCCGCCGCCGCCACATTTTTGGCCTCCAAGCAATTATTGCTGACTGCTCTGGAATTTCCTGCCGCCGGTTGCGAAACGAATAATGAATGATTGAGTGGGTGGGTGGTGGGGGAGGGAGGAGACCTGAGCACTGAGAAGTGGGCACTGGGCACTGCTGGTCAAATATTTAATATTTGCTTCCCCCGATGAAAAAACGAAACGGATCCAAACGGACATTTATGTGAACAGTCCCCCAATCCCGTGGTGGCTCAAAACACACCCAGAGACATTTGGCCGAAGCGTCTGATTGATTCACCGCGAATCCCGTCCCTTTTGTTTTGCACTTTGAACAGCTGCCGGCCGTTGAGATCGCTGATCGGACAAGCAATTACGAAACATTCGGACAATTTGCACGTTGTATTTTGAGTGGAATGCCCACGTGCATAGTGAGCATTGCACAGAATGTGATTGCCCCTTTCCAAAGTGGCGAAGGCCTTTCGCTATTGGCGCTCTTCCTGGGCCCGCTCCAGACTCTGGCCACGCGATCCTTGCGCCTGGTGTTGTTGTCGGTCCACCAGTGCATCTCCAGCAGCGGATTGAAAGAGCTGTCGTTGAAGATTCGCAGCAGCTGAATCGCTCTGTAAGGGCCGCCATTTTGTTTGACTTGCCTGTTGCGGGTGCATTTCGTTGCACAGGTCCCGGTCCGCGCAGCAGCAGAAGCGGGAGTAGACCAGCCGCTGGGGGTCCAGCCGCTCGGAGACCAGCTTCCTGCGGAAGGTGCGGGCCACCGCCTGGTCCAGCTGCTCCAGGCCCAGACACGGTCTGTGCTCCGGCCACAGACCGCGAAACACACATTGCCCTTTGAATCGGTTTTTGTCGGAAATGCCCCGAACTCACGCCGATCCACGCAGAACCGGTCGAAAAAGTGGACCAGCGAGTCGTCCAACGGATTGCCGGAGGTGACCGAGTAGTACTCCTGAGGGAATGATGCATGATCAGTGAACAGAGCAGCTCCGCTCTGGCGACTGACCGCAAAGCAGACCTAAACCAAGGAAGAGGCGGCATTTGGTTGGCCCTTTCTCTGTTCGGGACACCTCCTCCGGGGCGCAGTGCTGCGTCTTGACCGGGATCGAGGCTCTCGAGTCAAAGCATCTGAGGGCCAATGAGAATGGGCGCCACAAGCACAGATCGAGCAGCGCAGTGAGCAAAATGGAGTGAGCAACTTGCATTCGTTTGGACCGGAGGCGAAGGAAATATTTTTTGATCTAACTGACTGGGAGAGGTGCTATTTCTCGTTTCTTGTTTAAATCGAATGCGGGACTTCTGCCGGTGTTCCGCCGAATGGATATATTCATTTGCAAAGAGCTAAATGCCGGGACAAACGGTGAAGCCCATTGAGCCGCTTCCCCGGCCGGGCACGGCGCGAAGTCTGCGAAGCGTAAAATCGCCGACAAACGAGGAGAATGGGCGAGTCTGTCGCCATGTGAACAATCTAACTCGATTTCAAAGGTCGCACATGAAGTTGGCGCCAAGTAGTGAGTGAGGGCAATTCAATTTGTTCCCAAATGTGCTTATTCGATTGGGATCTGTGTTCTCTGGTTTGAGGAGAAGGAATTGCAGAAACGGAGGGTCAACTTATTTAGTATCATGCATATAAAGCATGACAGTTCATATAAAAGTCAATTCATAGGTATATATGTCGCAGGAAATTCTGAGAATCAGGAAAAACTGAGAATTTATGTGTGCCAAATCCGTAGAAACTGTTTATAACCGGTTTAAAGGTTTCAAATCCATGGGAAATTGAAATC
>VAHH01000871.1:0-18722 GCA_013357305.1 Radopholus similis | reverse complement strand
AAGTCGCTGGGGCTGAAACGTCTGGCGCTGAAAGCTTCCCCCTCCCCTTTGGGATGAAACGTCTTCTCTAATTGTCCCCATCCCTTAGGGGTGGCAAAAAGCACAAAACGCACAAATACGCACAATGGTCATAGTATGATTTTTTCATCTCAAATTCGCTTTACTTACCCACAACCGGCACCAAAAAAGTACTAGGTAATACGGGGAACGAATCGGCACCTAATTTGAAAATACATAATTATTAATTATATGTAGGTACCTATTCGGTGCAAAATAAAACGTATTTTATATTTAGGCTGAAACCCAAAAATTTAATCCACTCCACTGTTGTTGATGCGCAAATGCTCAAGATGATTCAAACGTAAGACAGCAATTCCATTGGCCATAGTACTTATTTATAGTCTGTCATCTTCTTAAAAGCACTTTATGTACCTAAATGGATGGAGACCGATGAAAAGATTAGAGATTAGATCCTTCTTCATCTTTTACTTACTTAACATTCTTCTTCGAATATCCATTTTATGTGTGCTTTTTAAGAGATGACTTATCATCAGTAATAAGTTATAACTTATAGCCATAATTTAATTTTTGATCCTCCAATGTTTTGCGTTTCCAGATTCATGCTCGACACTGCACTGTTCCGTCTGATCGGACGCCTCTTCTTCAACAACAATCGGCGGCGGTTGGCCGAGTCGAATGCGCCGAGCCGGCGGCGAGAAGAAGCCACCGCTGCGCCAGGCGAGTCCATCAGCACGCGCAATTTTGCGCACGCCGCACTCAGCACAGTCCAGGTTTTGAATATTTGATCGCTTACTTAATCGGTTATTGGTCCAATCCGAGATCCATAGCATAGTCCAATAGTCCATACATCCATAGTGACTTGAAATAAATAATGTATTTGTTAGAGCATGCCAGACATCAGGACATTTTTCTAATTTTCGTAATGGCCATTAAAGCATGCATGCCTTAATGCTAGTCGTTAAAAATGCCAAATATCCAAGGCAATAGAACAAGAAATAAGTTGTCAATTATAAAGTGAATAAAGAACACTGGTGAAATGTAAGCATGCTATTTTAAGCCAAACATTGATTGTTTCTACTTCACCCATTTTCCAGTTCTCCATTCAGCCGGCGCGCAAGCCAATGATCAAATTCCTCGGACGGCGCCATCCGCAGCCCAAGCCGTTCGACCCGAATGCCGGTGGCGCATCCAGTACAGCGGCTTCTTCCAATGCAACAAGTTAGTTAGATATGTTTGCTTAGTCAAACTTTGGTGTTAGGTCGTTTAAACAATATCGATTCATAATGGGCATTTCCCAAATGTCAAAATAAAAAAGATTTTGTCCGTTCTTCGAAACTGAATCTAGCAGTTTTCACTTTTCAGAAGCATTATTAAAATTTAAGAGCGACGAGAAACGACCAATGGTTAGAATGTCATCAGGCAAAAGCCATTCTAAATAGGTATTTAAAAACTTCTTCGATATTTCAAACAATCGATCCCCAATTCTCTATATTTTGAATTCATTCTTTAATTTTTCACTAAATTCGCTCACTCTTTGGCACTAATAAGGAGTAGGAGTCATTGTTTTGATTTGATTTGGGAAATTACATGGCATCCAAAAGTGATGTGCATCCAATGAATTAAATTTGGTGCGCTTAGGCTCGTCAAAGAAGAGTGAAAGCGGCGCAGAAGTGGTCGATGTGCTGGACTTCCAAGAGCTGCCCGCAATGTTCCGGCGCGCTCCAATCAGCGAAGAGGAGATCCAAGTGATCAATGTGAGCAAAGAGCCAAAACTTTTGATGAAAATTTAAAAATGTTTTCGGGCAGTATAGGCATCCAAGGATCTTATAGAAGTCAAGAATTCCGTCAAAAAATATTTTTGATTTAGTTTATCAACAGTAAGCTCTCGATGGGGAGAGGTCGAACTAATTCGAAAAACTGATTTTCGTTAACGACTTAATAAATAATATTAAAATTTCTTCTTCACAACAAAACATTGATTTGGTTCAATTTCTCTTTTTCACACAGAGCGGCGGATTGCGCAACTGATTCAGTGACGCCAAAAGCTCCGTAGAGAACCCAACTCTGATTGACTTTGACGCGACTAGATTTGTCCAATCCAAAGGCACACAGACCCAAATAGAGAGGCCCCCACGACCCGACTCATTGTTTTGCTTCTCCCATAGCTTTAGTCAAATCACCCTGTTTCACATTTGCTCCACATTCAGTGAGCTCAATTCGCTGCTGTCCTATTATGTTTGATGAATCTTTTCAACTTTCATTCACGTCCATTCTTCATAATCATTATCGTGGTTCAAAACATGCGATAAACGTGATTTCGACTCCAAGGCTTCTTTAACCGTGCAAAAATGTTTATGCGTTTGATTTTAATAAACAGCAAACGAAACGACGGAACAAGTGTCAACTTGACGAAATTGATGTTGAACATTCTAAAATACGAATTGTCGAAGAAAATATTTTTAAAGTTTTGCGATTAGGCTTCAAAAAATTTGAATCTGCACACGGAGGCGAGCTGCCCTTCTGTGGTGCTGGTGACTCCAGTGATCAGGAAGGTCGAAGCAGTCGGCTGGACACCAACTGGTGCAATTGCTCCGAGCTGAGCGACAGACATCAACGGACCCGCGTAGAATGCCCAAGTCTGGTTGCCCGGTCCACCTAATTTGAAGATTTGAACAATCAAATATATATCTAATCAGAATTTAAAATAAAGTACCGGGTGTCGCGAGCATAGCGCGACAAGCGAACAGTCTTTCCCAAGTTGGAAACGAGAACGCCATGTTTGCGTTGTTTAGATTAACGCCGCCATTGATGTAGTTGGAGAGCGCTGCGACGATGGACTGATGCGGGTTGGGCGGGGCATTCGGCTGATTCCACATTTGAGGGAGAAACTGGACTCACAGCACCGGTTCATCCTCTGTCGGCGGGTTCGCGATCAGCTCGTCCGCCACTGCCCGCACAGTTGCCGGATCGTCGCAGACGCGGTGCAGGAGCTGCACGAGGTCGACTTGCGGCGGTTGCTGGTATTCCTCCAAATTGGGTCAAAGATGTACATTAAAAACTGACAAAATCTGATTTTTATTTGATTCCTATTTGAAAATAAATGCCATTGCCATAGGGCCATAGCACTGACCTCAATGTTGTCGGCCGACTCCGTTTTCGCCACTTTGGCCAGCTCTTTGGACTCAGTGTGCACCGCAGGCGGAATGCCCAACAACAGACTGAGCGGAATCTCAGTCAATCCGCCTGCACAAACAATCAATGTTCTTTGCACAAAATATGAAACTCGCGTACCAATGGACGAGAGCGGTGTGGTAGGCGACTCCTTTTGTGCCATATTGGCCGGTTCTTTTTGCTCCGTTTTGACTTCAGTGTGCACCGCCGCTGTCTCGCCCACTGCATTGTCAGCGCCGATCACTTCCACGTACAACTGCTCGTGCATCGTCGTGAGCGCATAGGCGAGCTCGTCGTCGTCAGTCAGCGTGACCCACTCCTTCTCTGCAAAAAATTGAATCCAATCATTGTGGATCTGTGAAGTGAGATTTTTCTTCTTTATTTGCGTTTTTCGTCACTCATCATCCTCATACTTCTGCGTTCTAACCTAGTCTCGATCTCTTATCTTCCTTCTATTCTCACCTCAATAATGTCCCATTCATCCTTATTCTGCCGTTTGCATCCTCTCCACAGGGTTCCTTCCCTCTTCTCTTGCCTTCTTAGTCCTTTTCTTATCACTCTTGACTATTCTCCAATCTCATATTCTGCTCTTTTGCTTCATCAAGACCAGATAGATTGGCCTGTTGAATGTAGTCTGAATCTTAATCCAATACCTCTAATTTTTAGCCAAACTATGTTCGCTTGTTCTTCTTGCTCAATGCTCATGCTTTGCCATTTAAGCTTTAAGATGTTATGTTGGACAAAAATGTATAAAAACCTTCGTCCCGGTACTTGAGCTTGATCGCCGCTGGGTCGCCGATGCTAAAGTAACGCTGCATTTTGGCCACCAGGTCGTTCATGCTCATGTCGTTGTTGTGGTGGATCCAGTTCTTGCGGATCTCGGTGCCACAGCGAGCTTTCAGCGTAGTCTTATTCATCTCGGTGCAAGATTTGCGATATAGGTACTTAGAAAAATTAGTTTGAGAATATGTGTTGCTTGTTGAAAAAAAGGAGGGGTAACCAACTGGATCGTTGTTAAAACTCAGAATTGGAATGAATGCGGATGCTGTTCATTCGCCCAGTTCACTCGTTTTTTATGTGCCATGGCACCATTCCCAGGAAATCAATTGATCCATCAATCTTCCACATTTGCCCATTTCCTTTCATTGGGCATGATGGGAATGAAACATTCGCGATGAATTGTTAATTGGAGATGATTAAAAACGCCGCAAAAGGGCCTTTCTCCAGCGCAAATGATCCTGACGCCAAAAGCTTAAAATATTGAGGGACCAACAACTGCTTGAATCCCATTTTCCATCAATTTTTAGTTTTTACTGGCCCCTTCAATTTTGGAAGTCATGCCATGTTTTTAGTTTTTACCAGGCCATTGTTGTTGTGAATTTGTTCTCAAAATGTGTGCATAATACGTGTGTGAGTGTCAACAACAAATTGAATTATCCAATCTTCTTGTGCGGGGCCTAGAGAACAACAAGCACACACATCCAATGAACGAGTGTGTGCGAACGCATGCCTAATAATATTTGAAAACAAATTGAAAAACAATGTGAGCAATTTGGGGCTGTGGAGACAAATAAAAATGTGTGTAATGTTTTGTTGTAAATATGTGCGCATTTGGGGCCTTTTGGCGATGGGCGCTGTGTCCACTTTCTTCGTTGGCATTCGCGCCACGCCAGTTCCCATCAGTCATCGCTCCCTGTCCAACTGCCGACGCACAATGTCCACCAGACAGTCGCGCACTCGTCCACCCCTAGGCAACAGCTCGTCCGCCTGAACGAAATTAATACAATCTGAAAAAGTCGCAGACAACAAAAGCACCTTTATTAGGTTTTTTGAGCCTACGATGGGAAAGTGAGTCACAGTAAATTAGTTAATCTTAGTTGCTATTTGCAGAATTGCGAGGATTTTTTTTGCGAGTGGATTAGTTCGCTGCCAAAAATGGTGTAAAAAGCTACCAATGATTTCTGAACTCCCAAGTATTGTTTGTCAAGTTTTAGTCAAATTCAGTGAAATGACGATTTTCATAAATTTTATCGATCGCATTTCTACCAGCCGTCTGGAGAACAGACTTCCTCATAAAGCCTCGTTCGAATTCCATTCAAAAGTTGTTTGACCCAGTTCCTGCGCCAAATGTCTCCCTACACTCACGCATTGGATGGCCTTTTGGAGGTGTTCCCGGGCCAGCTGGCGCGACTGGTCCAGCCCCCGAGAGCGATGCACCAGCTCCAGAGCTCGCTCCACGTCGCCTTGGGTGCCGAAGCGGCGCTCAATCAGCGCCTCCAGCTCGGGATGCTCGCGGGCCGCGAACAGCACCGGACACGTGGCCAGCCCCAGGCGCAAGTCGTTGGCGGCCGGCTTGCCCAGCTCGGCGGCCGACGCCACGTAGTCGAGCACGTCATCGACCAGTTGGAAGGCGAGCCCCAAATTGCGGCCGAACTCGGTGGCCAGGTGCTCCACGTGCGCGTCACAGCCTGCGCAATCAAAAAATAAAACAGTGCAAGAAGAATAGGGGTCTGAAGAATTGTGCTGCACTTTTCTCACTCGAGCGTCTTACGCCTGGACAGCCAATTCGGGGGCAAAACGTGGATTCGGTTCCCGACGTCGCATATGTCCTTTCCCAGACCAACTCACCCCTTAACCTGTTATTTAAAGAGTTCCCCCCGGCATGTATAAGACGTAAGAGGCCGCAAGACCCTTTGATGGCTAACCCCCACAACTTCCCTTTATGAGAAAAAAATCAATTTTGAGAATCGCGGATCATTCAAATACAATACATTTCTAGTTCAAGAGTTTTGAACCGAAAGTCTGTAAATTCCGAAAAGCAAAAACTCTACAATTGAGTCTTAAACTTTAAATTAATTCGGAGTCACTTGGAGTACTTAGTCAGCCACTGCAATCCAAAATTGGATTAGGTCGCTGCTGTGCATTCATCCATTCCTTTTCTCCCAAATGATACAAGAATCGATAAATCTCTCTCGCTTTCCCATTCCCTGCTCGCATTGATATGGAAATTGGAGAGCTCATTCCTTCCGTAAGCAACGGTGGTTCAGTGGTAGAATGCTCGCCTGCCACGCGGGCGGCCCGGGTTCGATTCCCGGCCGTTGCAATTCCTTTTTGTCCATTTTAAAAACACTCTTTAAATTAAAGACTGCACAAGGCTTTGTCCTTTTGATTTTTGTTCATTTTACCCGAAAGCATTGCGACCGATTTGCAGCTGTTGGCGAACAGAGAGCCCGTTTTGTAGAAGGTCTTGACCATGTAGTGCTGGAAGCGACCACTTTCGGTGGAGTTGGCTGAATGGAAAAAAATAGACTATTTTGGGCAAAACAGTTAAAATAAAATACATTTGTGCTAAGTGTCTAATTTAAATTTAACAAAAAATTTAATTAAAAATTTACCCGAAAAAGTTTAATTTTTGAATTTTTTACTAAAACATACTTGGCCCATTCAGTTGCATCAGTTCGCCCTTGACCAGGTCCTCCACAATCTCGGCCATTGTCTCGATCACTGCCGGCTGGCCAATGCTGCACAGCACTTTGGTGGCACGCGCCAAAATGAAGTCGCCCACCAGAACGGCCTCAACAAAAACTATTGAAAATTTATTTTTTGATAGGCCTAGCTTAAAACGATTATCGATTTCAATTCAAATTTTCGCGCAAAGGGTCTAAGCCACCTGTTTGTTGCCCCAGCGCGCGTTGGCGGTGGGCAGGCCGCGGCGCGTGCTCGACTCGTCGATCACGTCGTCGTGCACCAGCGTGGCGTTGTGGATCATCTCGGCGACCATCGCAATCCGGTACTGGTTCAGGCCGATCTCGGGCACTTGGGTGCCCTCCTCTGTCGGCGTGGAACAAAGCGATCTGAATTTTGTGATGATTCATTGCTACTGAACTTTGGGGTAGACCCAGAATCATGGGGATATTGGGTCAATAGATTCTGGGAAAATTCCTGAACAATGCTAGTTCATTTACATTCTGCACTTATAAGCCTTATTGGCTGAACTGATCCCGATTTGATCTCAGTTGATCCAACCAAAACGTGTTGATGTGTTCGGAATGTTCTGGTCGCGGGATCTTTCGAATAAATACAAATGTGTGGTACCTGGCCTGGTTGCAGGCGGCGCTCATGAGCAGTGCGATGGTGGGCCGGATCAGTTTGCCGCCACGCGCGAAATAGTAGCGCGCCATCTCCTCCATGCTGTGCATGAACTGGGCGGACTGGGAGCAGCTGTGGCGCTGGTCGCGCCAAACGCCGTTGCGCTTCCACGCGCTCAGCAGCTCGGCCGGAATGGACTTGCGGTCGAGCAGCGCCTCAATCACGTCTTTCTGCGCAAGGGGGCATTTAATGCCGAATTTGAGAAGCGCGCCCAATTCACTTTGAGTGTGTCCAGTCGCTCGCTGACTTCGCGCAGCATTGGCGGCGAAGGCACTGACTTTTGGGAGCGTTCAGGCGTGGCCGCGGTGGCACTGCATTGCTGCGGCCGGTCGTCCTCATGTGGTCGTTGGGGGTCAACTAAAAATAAAAGTCAGAAAACTGGATAGGATACGGATCCATTTTTGGGTTTATGCTGGTAAGTCGTATATTACTATGTGCATTTGAATGACAGGCAATTTGAATAGCCATATATAACTTTGACTTGGCAAAAGATGAAGAAGCTATAAGATAAATTCTAAATTTTGGAACCATTGGCATTTTCTGAAAAAATTGCTGAATACAAATAACCAGAGGCCAATGACCATTACTTCTTACTCGGCCAATTTATGAGCTGGATTGCAACTTGTACATGCAATTTTATCTTTTGGCTTTTCAAGTGTATTTGTTTTTAGCCTGAATATGGGCCAAGTTACGGGTTCACCAAATTGTCATCAGAGAGTCCAGATCAATTTAAAGTGCAAACTGTAAACCTTGTTGTGCAGTGATTTGCTGCTCTTCTGTGCGAGTTGTCACCCGCTTGCGCATTCCAAACAAAAACGAGCGTCTCGCGGTCCAAAGCGGCAGTGTGGGTGCGGGCGACGAATTGCTGTTGCTGCTGCACGCGGAGCGCGAAAGCGCCGCCGTTCCACTCGAACAGCGGGAAAGGCAACAGCGACGCAACGAGAACATGTTGTGGTGTGCTTGTCCGCGAGTGGAATGATGTATTGATGTACTATTGAATTTCGGTGCAATATAAAAATTCTGAAATTTGAGTGAGATATTGACTCAAAAAAGGATGAACACTGGGCACTGCATAAGTGCATAAATAGCATTTTTAAGATCCATATTCCATATAAAACTTCCAGATTATTACCTATTACCTTATATCTAATATCGTAATATCTATTATAGGCAGAGAAGAAATGTTAAATGAATAGCGCGAGCGCCTAGTCGCCTAGTAGTGGATAAAGAATTAAAGTGAAGACGTTTCGCCATAGAACAAATAAACAAATTTAAAATTTCATTCGATGACTAAATTTAAGTTTGTACCTTTGCAATATGTGTAATAATTTTTATGGTCAAAAATCAAAATGATTGATATTTGATATACTCTCTACTCTCTAGCAACAAACCGAATGCTTTTTATGCCAAACCAGTAATTTGTGAAAAAACGAGAAGATTATCTTTGACACAATCTAAAAACAGTTTAGCCAACACGCATCATCCTTCAAATGGTGTACGGCACAATGTGTATTGCTGAAGCGCCGACGTTGGAGAGCGGGACAACAACGGTTGTTGAGGTCGTCTGTTTGGTCAGCGCAGTGCGCATTCGCTTCAACAGGGGAAATGCCCGCTCATAGGCATCTCGATAATCACTGCTGTAACGTTTCATTCTTTCCAATTTCACGGAATTAATCACGAATTTGTTCCTTTCACAGACCAGCAAAAAGAACCTTGATCCGATTTAACTCACACAAAATGATTAATTTTGAATTCGCACCTGATCACGTATAGGACGGACTTGTGCAGTCGCTGAATGGCCACCGGATTGGACAGATTCGCTGTGTGAATAATAGCTCTGTTCATAAAGGCAATTAAATCTCTACTTTTGCGGCATTTGAGTGCCATCAGCAGGCACACATAAATGGCCGAAGTGGTCCAGTAGGCAGCGGCCGCCGCGAGGCCTGGAAGTCCATCAAAAAAGGTGTACGTACAGATCGGCGATGAATCCACTCGACGGAGTGGCCGGGGAGTACTGAACGCACAATCCTGTGCCCACAACGATGAATGCGGTCAGCACGTTGGTTGCGCACAAATAGGCCACAATCAGAGTCCATTTCTTCATCTTCCAGTAACTAAAATAGACGTGTTTGATTGCAGTTCCAGCTCCTTTTCAACGCACGTGACTGGCGCCACAATGGCCAGGAAGCGATCGAACGCAATGCAAGTGATCAGTATGCAGGCGCCGAATGTGCCGACCAGTGAGGGGAGCAGAGGCCAGAAGACGCTGGCAATAGGCACAAAGTTGCGCCCACTGACCAGCACCCAGCAGAAGACAAAGTGCCCGCTTTGGTGGCACACGTCGTAGAGCGAATTGCACGCCACCAGCACGTTCACGTTGCTCCGAAATGTGCTGCCCTTCTCTCTGAGGTTGAATTTTGCTTACACTTGGGCAACCATGGGACGACACTTGCCTGTTCCTGAGAGTGATCCATATGATTGAGGAGTTCAAGGAAATGCCGAAAATAGCCATCAAAGCGTAACAGGTGCCGACTATGGCCAATTCGGGTGAGAAGCCGGCATCCTTATAATGCGCATAGAACTGTAAAATAAACGCATTTCAAGTGAAGACCTCTGCTGGAGGAATTTACCGGATTGACACCATTTGGATCGGTGGGTTGCGATGAAACGTTGGAACTGCTACTCATGTTGAGGGGAAATCGATTCAACTTTGGACTTTAAAAAGAATTCTTTTGGGCGGAAGAAGTGACAGTGCACTCCGGTGGCATTTATTCGCTTTCATTTTGGCTTTTAATTGTTGGGTGCAACCAATATTTCTCGCATTGATGGCACTGGCGAGTGAAAGCGGATCGTAAATTATAAGTTGTTTTAGCAATGTACACTTTATTATAGGCAAAAATGGTTTACGTCACTTAAAGATTGGCGACTTGCAAAACGTAAAATTTGGTGCTATGACGTTTCTAAAAAGTGCAAATTGCGCATTTCTAAACAAATACGTCTAAGCCTACGTGTGTTATATTTAATTTGTTGTCCAAAAAATATATCTAATTTGTTGTTCTAAAAAATATATAATATTTTGTTGTCCAAATCTTCTCCAAACCATTTGCACTTTTAGTCCAAAATTTTCACTTATTTTTGAAGTGAATTAAATCCTTCCTTGAGTTGCTCAGTGACCCCAAATTCATGTTGTTCGTTAGCCAAATCGGAGCCCAGGGATTGTGTTTATTCATCAAAGGTGTGGAAACAAATTAAACAGTCAAAAATTGGAGCGGTTGTTCAGAAAAATAAACAACAAAGTGCGAATCATCGAACAGACAAATTGGCTATGGCAAAGAGGCGTGCAAAATCGGTGTTTTGTGTTTCCTTTAACAAATGGTGTTGTGACCGTTGTGCATTTTAAAGCAATTGCAATAAATCGCTCACATTTTTGGGGAACAGTGCTAAACTCAAATCAACTAAAAATTGGGACAGAGCGCCGAAATTAATTGAATAAATTAGGTAAGCGTGACCAAGGTTCGCGAAACTCCAAAGCGTGAAAGGGAGTTTTAAAAAAATGGTGAAATTGACGTTTCAACTTTAAATACACGAAATTTTAGTATATAATCTGTGAATTTTGCTTAACGCTACAAGTACCCATTTACTGTTTTGTTCACGGCTTTGGATGTTCAAAACCCAAAATTCATCATCAATTTGGGAGAGAATGGCGAATACCGGTAGAACCCAGGGAGCAAAAAACGAACATAGCATTTGGTCATGGAGTCATGGTAAAACAGTTCTGAGTGTTCTGGGGCTGGCATTTTGACCGCTGCTCAGAGCTCCGTCTTCTCGAGCAGAGAATACCTGGCAATGGAGAAGACAGTTAAAATTGTAAGTTTGATTCATTGTTTTTAAGCCATTTTTGACTCAATTTTTGAAATTGATCGTCTACAAATCTCTGATCAGTTGATGCGATCATTCGTGATCATCCAATGATCTAAGCACGCTTTGACCAGTGCTGTTTTGATCAGACATATTTTTCTGATCACCGATCAATTGATCATTTTTCAGATCACCGATCCTCTAATATTCTCTATTATTGCAATTTCTACTAGTGGAATTCCCCCAAATCGGGCTTAAATTTGTCGATAAGAGGACCTGTTCTCTGCCGGCTTGAGCTGCTTGAAGACGGAGGGCGGCGGCTGCGTGTCGCCCACCTTCTGGGTGGGATCTGCCGGCGACGCTTGCGTGGGATCAGGGCCTTGGTGGAACTCGCGGTGCAATTTCTGAAATTTTTTTTTCAAGTGAAACCTGTACAAAACCCACTCCTGAATGCAGATCCAGCACAAATTGGCGCAATTTTCCGCGTTCACTGAAAATGGGAAAAAAATTAAAAAACAATATCTATCCAACTACGGAAGAGATTGGCGCCAAAAATGGTCAAGATTGCCGTTGTTTGGTGGCAATTTTTGAAAACTCCAAAGGGCAATAATTTGTACCCCTCTTTCCATTTCCGGATACAGAACAGATTTCAAAAAGAATCCAATTCTGAATTTTCCTCATTTCCCCCATTGGCCGGCTGGGGAGGTAGGTGTCTGGACTAAAAATGGGGCCAAAGATTTGACGCTAAACTCTGATTTGGTGTGCCCTTCTAGGCCATTTTGGGCCCTTATTTCCAGCCTCAGTTCCCAGATTTCTCGATTAGCATTCATTTTCTTGCCTGATCTGCTTGAACTCCGGGAACAGGTACATGTGCCGGAACGAGTCGATGGCGATCAGCGGCAAGTCGTGCTCCGATTTTCCCAAGTGGTGCAGCGGGTGCGCAAACTTTTTGCCGTCCGCCATCAAGAAGTTGACCGCACCTGAAATGTGGCGAGCGAATCATAGATGCCCTAAATTGAACAAAATCTAAAGGCAAAAATTATCAAAATTGAAGTAATGTTTTCAAATTGAATTCCCACTCCCATAAATGTTGGATTTTACGCGGCTCGACGACTGCAATGCTATAAAAATTATGGCTCTCTGCCAAATGAATCCAACACTATGCGTTCTAATTTAATGAGCGCTCGCTTTCCCCTACACTCCATTTTGGGCGATGAATGTCCCCTATTCTCCGATAGCATGTTTGGCCGAGTGGTCTAAGGCGCTGCGTTCAGGTCGCAGTCCTCTTCGGAGGGCGCAGGTTCGAATCCTGCAGCATGCAACACTTTTTTAATTTTTGTTTATATACTCGATTGAGTAAAAATTTTTTCCTTTTTTGCTACATCAAATTCAAGCAGTTTAACACACTGAAAAACATCCAAATTTCAAACCTTATTTTCTCTGCCACCAACAGACAATCAATATTATTTTAACAAGCCCATTATATGGTGGAATAGGCCATTTCCACGCTTTTTTCGCTAAATTTTTACGTGAGTTGGCGCGCAAATGATCCAGACTCGGTCAAACCAGTCCATGCAGTACAACAAGCATGCGTGCTTACTTTTTTGGTCGGCCAGCTCGGCAGTGATCACCGAGTTGAAGAGCTGTTCCGCATGCGTGTCGCCGACGGAGCGGAACAAAATCAGGAACGGAATGCCCTCCTCGGTGAGCTCTTCCGCATTCTCGAACGTGATCTCGCGCACCAGTGGCACGCACTTGTCCGCCAGCCAAGTCCTAAAAAATTGGAGAACCCATACTCGACAATTTGCCCACTTCATGTTGTCGAAGTTGTCCATTGGACCGGTGTAGCGGAAGTCCTCGTGAGGGCCGGCCTTGAAAAGCGGGAGATTATGTGAATGCGACAATGGGCATAAAATTGGCCGGATAAGATCAAGTAAATCAAGAATAGAATAAATTTTTTTAATGTTCTTACTTCTACATTAAACTTGAACTGTGGTCTAAGCTGATTCGACTGCCTAGCTCGTTCAGGACTAAGTTACTGTAATAATCGGAAAATAGAGGTGTGTCTTTAATTCAGATGTCTTTGTAAAGCACAAAGTGTTCTCTATTCAATGGTCGATTCAGTTTTCGATTGAACCAAAAATGGCCAAGTTATGGCCAAATGTTTGAAGGTCCTCGATTTTCTTCTTTTTTTGACCATAACTTGGCCCAAACTGTTCCAATCAATTCGCTCCCAAATGCCATTTTGTAGCTTCCATGGTTCTATCCAATCACTTTTGGGCTCTTTCTTCTATCTCTATTCCTTGCCCAGGTTATGGCTTGTCAAATGCCTCCGCTGTTTAAATGACTTGAACCGGACTCAAATGAGATCATTCATCATAATTAGGAGAGATCAAGAAAAAAGGAGGTCACATTATTTAGATACAATAGATTGGACTGATCAGATCATCAGAGTTCAATTTGACTTGCAAAGTCTCCTTTGACCAAATTACGGGAAGCTAGTCAATTGATTGAAAATTCGCAATGGAAAAATGGGCACCAACATAAAGCGTGATTTGATTTTGACCAGACCCGTTTGCCAGATAATATCCCTTTTCGCTTACATGCGGCGCTCGGAAGTCGATGGCCTGTTCGGCGCCGACCACTTCCCGTACCCAGTCGCCGTTTGCCATCCAGAAAGCGCAGTCGTCGCGCAGTGCGGACGCCACTTTGTGGAAGTGCTGCATGGCGTTCGCCTGTTGAGGCGCAAAATAGGCGATCATGTTGCGCTTGGATTGCTGGAGAAATAGAGCTTTGAACATTTAAAAAATTTTTAAAAAATGTAAATACATCGATGCGTGTGTTCAGATCGTCGCGCGACACAAATGTCTGGATGATGGACTCGAGCTGCTTGCGCACATGCTCAGAAATGGCCTCCACCGAGCGCTGTCCTCTGTGTGCGGGAAAAACACTTAGTCTCAAACCATTGGCCAGATCCAAATTTTACAGCTATTTATATTTGTCAAATTTGTGCAATGCGGGATTTCATAGCTTGTGCCCAATCTGAGAATTCATGAATCCACTCAATCTTAAACCATAAAGGAATAATGGGTCAGTCCTTGAAAGTGTCCAGATCCAGATGAACCAGATACTTTGATTTTTTTGTGAAGATGTTCGAAATGGCCATTGTCCAGATAAATTGATTGGAATAACTTTCTTGTCATATCGAGCTGATTAGACCCCAATTTTTGGAAGATTGATCTCTTAAGTTTCTTTATCAAGTACAGGGTACAGGTGATTAGTAGTGGTTTTAGGTGGCCCCTGAAAATGAAAAATGGTTGAAAAATAAAAATTAACAGTGGATAAAATCAACTTTTGAATGTAAAAATACACTGGATAAAACGGTCCCCGAGTGGTTGGCCCTTCCTGTGAAATAATCCTAGAACCGCCACTGCAGGTGATGCTCAAAATTAGTTGTGACTTATACCTACTACCTACTTACATAGTAATTTTTGATATTTATTAAATGGCCACAAACCTGTACTCCTTTTTGATGAGCTCCCCATATCGGAACAGCTTGATCGTGGGGTACTTGTTCACGTGGTAGTTGGCCGCAATCTCCGGCTCCTGCTCGCAGTTGACCGCCGCGAACAGCACTTGTGGTGTGTCCTCAAAATTAAAAATGAATTAAGCGTCACTATTCATTCAAAAATGGATTTTAAACTTTCGAAAAATTTATTTATACGATTTGTCAGATGGACAAGCCAAAAAGTGCCATAGATTTATAGAGTCATAGCATGACATTTGCTATTAGTACTAACTAATGTCTAAATTTTTTAAATGATTACTTGACTTCCGAAAACCTTGAGTTTGTCGCTGGCGTCCACAAACACCGGCTTCAGATTTTGCGAGAAGCGGCACCAGTCCGCGTAGAAGTTCACAATGACCATTTCGCGTCCGCGCAGCGCCTCCTCAATATTTCCCTTGTCCAATTGTAGCACATCGGCGCACACAAGTGCCAGCAACAAATGAAAGAGCAGCAGCAGCTGGAACAATTTGCATAAACCTTTGATTTTTTGACGAGTCAGGATCGGAGTCCAACAACCTTGATGACGGGTTGTGTGAACGGATATAGCCTTAGTTGCATTTTTAATCGTTCCGCTTCTGAGTTCGGATTCGCTCTATCGATGTTGGAACTTGGAATTGCGGTGCAGCAATGGAGGAGTCGGAGTGGTGCGAAAATGGGTGTCAATACAAACGTTAATCGCTTGTGTCTGGTGATTAGTGATAGAAACTAGAAAGCCAAAAGCCAGAACAAGAATATACAATATAACATATACTTAAAGTGGAACAAAATTAATTCACCGTCAAAAGTGGAGTAAAAAAGCTATCAAACAAAGTTGATGCCTCCACGATCGAGCTGGATAAAATGATATCGACATGATAGATGACGAGATGATTGGATGACACATGAACATGAAACATTGGACTTGGACCATAAGACCATGACACACTGACACAGAAGACTGACAGACAAACAAACAATACCTAAATAGTAGTGGGTAGTAGTACCAAATACACATTTTGGCGTTCGATCTATCATTTTGTAAATACTAATTTTAAACGAAAAATCAGCGGTCAGCAATTGAAATCGACTGTTGGATAATGGATAGAGCTGGTCTTTAATAAGCAACATTTTTTGTGATGTAGTGTTGTTTCAGCCAGCATTTTAATGTTTTCGAGCAAAGCATCTTCTATTGGCGGTTTGGGCCAATCTGTGCAAATTCGATTTGAAGCCATTCTCTCTCTATTCCTCTTTACATAATTAAATTAAATTAAATTAAAGTTAGTCGAAAATTTAATAAAAATTACAAATATTAATACTTAGGCCTAGGTACTGCTTTCGGATTTTGAATACTCAATACTCCTCATTCCCTGTTCCCGCTGCTTCTCTTCTGTCCTGCTTTGCTCTATTCCTTGCTGGTCGGCAGTTGACGAGTGGACGCGTTATTGATTTTGCAGTGCCGACGGCTGGACAAACGTCAAGAACCAACTGTCTCGTCGCATTGTTAGTGTATCCGGCCGTGGACGTTCGGGCAGCTCATTGCGTTGTGCCGCGATGAACCGAATCTTAAAGTAATTTTTTATTTTATTAAAATTCGTGTTGCTGGATTATCTTCTCGGCCCATCTCTACCCCTCCCCCCACGTGAGTGCATCGGCACGCCTAATAACTAACTCCCATCCACTGATGGGGTTTTTTCGGTCCCCTTGTCTCCGTTTACGGCAGTGGTTTACAATATATCGAAATTTATTCCCGATTGTCCAGGCAGTGTGAAGGGTGCAACATTGTGCATCAGTTAAAAAGTGCAAAATGTAAATTGTCAAGATTATTTTTTGGAATTCTCATCAGTTAAAACAACACATATTGATCGAACGAAACGGGATCGAGAAGGGAGTACAAGTGTTCAAGATAGCCCTTACTACGGGTTTGCCTAAAAGTTTGACGTGTCATAAGGTCATAAGCTCATAATTTTGTCCAGATTGGTTGAACTGCCAAGTTAAATATTGCACTTTTTAGCCGATGATCTAGCACGGCTGATATCCATGAAGGACTTTGAAATGAGAGCAGCTGAGGGTAACGTATCTTTTTTGGACCTAGCCATAATTCAAAGATCCTCGCCAAAAAATTCTTCATAAGTTGGGGAGACGGACGATGACCAAATATTTCACTGTGAGATGCCCTGTGCTCTGTCCACTCATTGCTATTATGTGTTTGTTGGGTTCAGCTGATGCTATTTTCAGTTTTGCTGCTGGGACGATTTTATGTTTGAATTTAAGAATATTTATTGCAATAAATGAAAATTTGGCCACGACCACATTGAAATGGGCCTTTTCTTATTTCTGCTTCATATTCTCTACTCTACCTGTTCACTCAAATCCTGCTTGATGTAATCGGTCCACAAAAAAACAACACGGAAGTTGCCAATCCCGACCAATTTCCGAGAAGCAGATTTCGCAATCCGTTCAGCTTCAATGGAATCACTTGTGAATATAGGTATTAATATTAATGCAGACCATTAGGAATGCGAAGATGTTCGGTAATGGGAATTTCTCCTTTCCTTGGCATACAAAGATCGTGAGTGTGTTAAATATAAGGTTGAGAAAGAATAGAAGCGCTTCCCTTTTTAAATTTATTTTTATAAACATCTAAAAAATAATAAATCGTTTCGCTATTTTTGCGTCTTTCTTGCGCCGCAGGCACGGGCAAGGCCTGGCATGCTCATGCCGAGTTATGGGCGATTTTCTGCGCGCACCTACGAAAATTTGCTGATTCGCAAACCAAAAACTCCCTCGCTCCAGGGATGGGTGGGACGCGTACGGGAATGGTGGATTTGTCCTAACAAATTTGACGGAGCATCCGGAAAACTAAATGACATTTCATCTTAATACCTAGGTATCAAAATATTTAAAAATTCGTGAAAGAAGTATGTGGCGAAGTGCAAATAAATTTATGTGCAATGTGCCTACTAGTAGGGGTGGCAAAAAGCACAAAACGCACAAATACGCACATTGCAGTGAGCGCAGAGAAGCGAAAAAACAGCCAAATGTGCGTTCGAACAGACGAACGTTACAAACAAAAACGAACAAAAAGCACAATTTGCTCCACCATTACATGCATGATTACGACATTGATCTTGTATAATTTCATTTTTTTGTGGAGAATTTTTTGTAAAATGATAAAATATCAATAATTAAATTATAGATAAATGCTTATTGAACAGTGAACAAACACCCAAATATCAAAATTTAAAAATAATTTTGCTTTGCATAACTATCGTAATGAAAATTCATTTCATTATCTTTTTCAGATTTAGTCAAGTCAATATTTACAATGAATACGGATGAAGAATTGGCATATCAATCAGATAGTATCTGCAGTCCACCAATTTCTCGACCATCTACAAGCCTCTCTATAAGACAACCCTTCATCGATTTAACAAACGCAGAATCGCCCATTTCATCAACTCGCAATTCTTGTCTGCAGCTGAATGAGTCAAATCCTGACGTCGGGGATGATGATGATGATGGTGATGATGATGGTGTTCAATTTGTTCATTCAGAAAACTCTGACAAGAGAGTACCAAAGAAGAAAAGCAAGGTTTTGTTCCTGAAATTAACTGACAGATAAAGGAATTTTTTAGACGATAATCCCATTTTCCGATCCAAAATGGAGCTCTGGTGTGCCTGTGGCAGGAAAATATTCCTACTTGTTCCACCATGCCCTATATGATGGACGTGCGTCAAATTGCCATCGCTGCAATCTTTGTGGCTTCATCTGTGAGAATGGGCCTACAGCGGCAACATATATGAAGTAAGTTAGTGAATGCAATTTATTATTGCCCAAGTCCTTTAGACGTCACAGACAAAAGCACATCGGCGCGGAATTGATTCCGAAGCTCGAATATGAAGTGCAACAAAAACAATTGTTCGCGGCAATAAAAGGGCGTTCATTCCTCTCGTTTGACGACAAGGAGTTAGTAGA
>VAHH01000870.1:0-18745 GCA_013357305.1 Radopholus similis | reverse complement strand
TAGAATTAAAATTCCACGGGTAAATCCTCCTTATTTGATACGCTGATCATTTCTATCTTGCCAGATTTTCATTCATACATCGATTCCATTAGTCCATTACCCATTAAGATTAAGCTGCTGGAATCTGATTCGGATTTAAAAAATGCATCGTTCTGGGGCAACAACTAATGATGAATGGGGTGGTGACAGTCAGAGCAACAACAATTGGGGCGAATTTGCTGCTTCTAAATGGACTGGAAACACAGACGGCCAGGGTTGGGGGAATAATCGGACGAATAAAGTTTGTATTAAAAGACATTTACGGTGAATAATTGCAAATATTTCCCAGAAAAATGAAACGATCAATGCCGGCAGTGCTCCTGCAGCTGCAGTTCCAGCCAAAGAACAGGACAGCGCAGGATGGGGTGGTGGCTCAAGTTGGGGACAGGCACAGGAAGCGGTAGGAGGACGCAGTCAATACGAGGTTACTATATTGAATAAATGAATCGAATGTCCAAAATTCAGCCGAATACTGTCAGCAGTTTTGGCCATAAGGGGAACAACAAAAACCGTGATCAACAGAATCAGAGTAATTTCGGACGGCGAACTGAGATCCTCGGCAGTCAAGTACAACAGCAGGTTGGCAAGAATCAACTTTAAAGATGTGGGGTGAGGCAATAAAAGCGTAATAATGATGTTCAGCATCAGTCGCAAGTCGAGCGCCGTCCTTATGGTCCTCTTCAGAAAGTTCATCCGCCGCGCGACCCAATTTCTAGTAGTGAGAATAACAGTAGATGGAGTTCCGCTGCAAACCAGCAAGAGGATCGGGTGAAATATATATGATGGTCAATAAAACTGGTTTGTTTAGAAGCATCGTTTCGGGGGTGCTGTGGCTATGGGAGTTCAGCAGCGCGATGCAGCCAATCATGAAGTGGTTCAGTCAACTCCAGCAGTTCTCCCAATCCCGGTCGATGACAATAACATCTCACTCCTGGCCACCGAAAAGGCACCTCCGCCACACTACGATATTCTCTACATTGAAGTGAAAGATAGCAATTTATTCCAACAGTTCTCACTTGGCGAGGTGATTTCATTTATTAACGATTTTCAATCATCATCTTATTTTTCAGATTCGAAAGGCTTTGAACGAGGCTGCTGCAAAGGGACCAGAAGTTGTTGAGGGTCAGGATCAAGTGGTGGCTATGTTGACGGATGAAGTCTCATTGACGGTTAAGGTCAGCATTGCTTTCAGTTTAATGCTTGATCGGTCCTATCTAGATGCGCACTTATTCTGCAGCCGCTCACACGAAAGATGTGGTGGAGAAAAAACTGAACGGAAAGCTGCTTGAACAGTAAGTTTCACTAAAAATTAAAATAATGAAACGGCAATGCATTTCCTTAAAATAGAAAAGTGGAGGTGGATTATGGGCGAAAAAAGGACTACTCATTTGTGATTCCTGTGATCCAACCGCAACAGAAGCGAGTGCTTTCTCAAAGTGCAGAAGCACCAAACACGGGACAAACCAGCAACAGCAATGCCCCCATTGTTCAACAGCCACGAGTTGTTCCGGAAGTGGTGAACAATGCTGCATCTGCTACTGATGGTTGGGGCAGCATCAACAGTAGCTGGGGAAATTCCGACAACTCTGGCTGGGGAAAGGCTGACGAGCAGGACACCAGATTTGGTGTAAATCGTGAAGCTGTTGATCAGCGTCAAAGTGGATTTGGCCAACGCGACAGTGCAACCTCTAATCGTGGTCGTGGTGGTGGAAGAAACAGCAATTCCAGCGAATGGGGAAAGAGCAGCGCAGGATTTGGGTCAAAGTCCGGCAGTGGATTCCAGCAGCGCAATGCCCCCAATGATAGCACACGTAGTAGCGGGAACGGCAACTGGAACAGTGGAGGAAGTGGTTTCGGACAGTCGCGTCCGCAGCAGCCCATGGAGTTCCGACGAAACGGAGGTGGTGGCGGACTTCGTCAAAATGAGGGCCAGTTGAGCATTAATGTGGGAAAGCAGATTCAAGTCGGATTTTCTGGAAGAGGAGGTATCGACAATCATCTAACAGATAGATTTAAGCTAAATATTTTAGGATTTTCCGGCCGTGGATTCAGTTTCGGACAAGGCGGCGGCGAATTTGGATCTCGCAGTTGTGCACAGTCGAATAATGAAGAAACTGACTCTGACGAGTTGGCGCCGAGTCCCCCGAATGCGGGATACCCTGCGAACTCATCTCCGTCAAGAGTGATCTTTGATAGATCTGTCTGTAACTCTAATCATTATTTGAAGATTCTGTACTTGAACATCGTCAATGACAAGTCACCTCTGAACATAAGTGACATGACGGAGATGTTCTTCAAAAGCTGCGACCCACCGGTGACGGTGATCAACATCCGTAAACTAGCAAGCCGCTTTCCCCCGTACGGACCTTCCACTCTGGTTGAGGTTGCCACATTGGATGAGGCAAAGCGCGGTAAATTTTGGAAGAACGAACTATTTGGATTGCAAGCAAAATTTCAGCCTTCAAACAGCTGAATGGGATCACTTACCGTGGACGTATTTTTAAGGTCATTGAAAATAATCTATGTTTTTTGGATTTGTATAATTTCCAATTTTTTAGTTGGCCTACTCACAAAAAAACGAACCCTTGGACATTCCGAATTCTCAAATTCGTGAAATTCGTGGGCGCCAGCACGTGAGCTATGGACCCCCGGATCGCACTGCGTCTCCCCCTCCAAGAGATGGCCGCAATCGTAATGGCAGCAGTTCTAGCATGAACATCAAAACCAAGAACAATGACAAAGTGGCGAAAACGGAGAACAAAGAGACTACGGTGAAAGCGGAACAGAAAGAACAGCTCTCCGGCGGATCACCAACCGGTTCTGATTCAGCGACAACCATCATGAAGGAAGAAAGCAGTGGTGCTGTCAGTACAGTGAAAAAACCCGATTTGAAGGAAGAGGTCAAATTGGATGTTGGGTGCGAAGGCGATACAAAAAAGAGTGTCAAGGAGGCGGAGCATGAATCGAAAGAAGAACACCAGGACCAGGTGGTCGAAATAGAAATTTTCTGATTCTTGAAGTTGAATGATTATAGAAGAAATCTGCGGAGAAAATTCTCCCCGCCGATTCTGTCAAATCCAACACAGACGAATTGACAGAACTCCGAACTGGAGACAGCCCTTTGGATGGATCAGCAGGGACCCAGGTGGAGGAGAACAAGCTAACTGAGAAGGAGGCTGCGACAGAAGTGGTGAAAGAAGAGAAGGTAATAAATAATTGCAAATTAAATTTCAAATAGGTATGTGTTTTTTTCAGCAAATTAATTCGTCGCCAAACGAACAACAAGTTGTTGAGACTCAAATCGTGAGTGAAAATCAAACGGAGACAGCTTCTGAGGTGTCCTCCACTAAGGATAAAGAGAAGACCATCTCCACAGCACGCCCTGAAGAAAAGCACCTAATCCCCGTGGAGGATACGACTGCGGTATGTGCATTTGTTCTGAACCTTGATAATCAGATGGTCACTATAAAGAAGGAAGAACTTGAGGCGCAAGGGGCTGAGATGTCTGAAATCGAGAACGGGGGAAATGAAGGTGAGTAAAATTATAAATTAGGACGAAAACGGAAACATACCTAAGTGAAATAATATTCAGGAAAAGAGGGAGAAGTGGCCGTGGACGAGGAAGATGATGATCAACCAGTTTACTGATCTGACGGAAATTGAACAAAATCTCCACAGCTTTTCCTTTTTTCGCGAGCTATTTATATTTTTCACTTGACACTTGTCTATCTTTTTTTGCGAACAATCGCCTTTTTTGAAAACTGAATTTTAAAAGTTACCACTTTGTTGACCATTTTAAATCTCGATCTTTAGATTAATTCTCATTCTTAATTTTTATGGTCGATCAAATACATATTTATTATTCGTATTTTATTAATTGTTTATTAATTATTATTCAATATTAAATAGTAGCAAACCACCAGGTCTAGACTCTAAACCACAAGTTTTTTATTTGAATGCGATAAATATTATTGAGGATTGGTAGGAGAGAGGAACAGTTAATAATAGTAGGTGATACTACTGATAAAGAATTCGTCTCTGAGAGATTGAAGGGTTAGTGCGAGTGGAGGGGTGAGCGCAAACAAAACAATTCAGTAATGTTGGGATAATTTGTATGTGCCAAATGCCAATATTATAAATTATTAATATAATTTTGGTTTTTCATTAACTCGTTATACTTTTACAGAGCAAGACCACGTTGGCTAGTTTATAACCCCGATGAGTAGTCAAAATCAGGAACGTGCACAACTTATTGAAAATGAAGAGATCATGCTTGAAATTGGCTCCCCATATGGAGAAGTAGAGGCCGGATGGCATTTGAAATCACCGACAACATCGCCAAAGCGGTCTGTTCGACGCAAGGGGGTAAGTTATTAGGCACATAAGCCCCAGACTGATCCATTTTTTGAAAAAATACAGTTGTCCATGACCAGTATGTGCCCGTCAATGACCTTGTCCTGGCACGGAATATTTGCAGAAGTATGCTGCTTTTCACTTTCCTTATTTTACTGCTTCTATTGTACATATATTTCTAATAATTCAGTTTTTAGCCTAAACGAGAGAAGGGCATAATTCCCTGCTGGCCAAGCAGCATTCGCTCTTATAACAAAGAGTCGGAAAATCCCAAACATGAAGACAAAAAGATCCTCAACGATGGTCATTTTGACTGAATTTGAAATCACTCTACTTTATTCACTTTATAGTTTATGGAGTCGCATTACCAGGTGAAGTTCTTGCGTTGATGGGAGCAAGGTGAGAAGCGCTTTGTCCAATTCATGATGAACTTCCCAACAGTGGAGCAGGAAAGACCTCCCTGCTCAACGTGCTCACCCAGCGCAATCTGAGCACGCTGCACTCCAGCGGTCATATACAACTGAACGGTGACCATATCAGCAAGCAAGCGCTCAGAAAGATCAGCGCATACGTGCAACAAGAAGATCTGTTTATCGGCACAACGACAGTTGTGGAGCATTTGCGATTCATGGCACTCATGCGAATGGGAAAACACTATACAGAGGAGGAGCGTGAACAGCGCGTCCAGAATGCCATGTTTGAGGTATTGCTGTTGGTGTTCATTTCAGTAGGTTGCACTTAGCTGGGTCTGAAACATTGCGCCGACACAGTAATCGGATGGCCTCACAGGTTGAAAGGGCTGTCTGGTGGAGAACGAAAGAGATTGGCTTTTGCATCAGAGGTATAGAACAGGATGCTACAGAAGTGCTGTACATACCTAGATCATGACCGGCCCGCCAATTCTGCTTTGCGATGAGCCTACCTCTGGACTCGACTCTTTCTTGGCGCAACAAGTCATTCAAGTGCTGAAGAATTTGGCGCAGCGCAAGAACATGACCATCGTGGTCACAATTCACCAACCTAGCTCCCAAGTCTTCGAAATGTTTGACAAGTGGGCGGTACTTGATTAGGACAGCTCTACTCGGCCTATTCCATTTTGTTGCTTAGGATATGCCTTTTGGCTGAAGGACGACTGGCCTTTCTTGGCACAATTGACGAAGCGACTACCTTCTTCAACGGGTCAATTGTGTTCCAATTATTTTCGACAGTGTAGTTCTGCAGGCTCGGCTATTCATTGCCTGAGAACTTCAATCGAGCCGATCACTTTATTTCGACGCTCGCCGAAGCGAGCAAGGGCAAGCAAAAGGAGGCACAGATCCGTGTATTGAGGAAGTTGTAAATGAATCACTTGGGAACGATTATTTTTCAGCGGATATGCGACGCATACACGAGTAGCGAGTTGGGTAAAAGGGTTTTTGAGGAGACAGGCGGCAGTGGCGCCTCTTCTTCCGAATCGACTGGACAAACAAGCGATGTGGAGGAGGGAGATGAAATCTCGCTTGCGGCACTCTTCAAGGGCGACACCGACGACAAGTACAGGAAGAGGGCACTCCAGCGATACAAATCAACGTGAGAACGGCTTTGAATGTGCATCGCAATTTGCACCTTCCAGCTGGCTTCAACAGTTCTGCGCACTGACCAAGCGGTCCTACTTTGTCACAATTCGAGAGCCAATGCTGCTTAAAGTGCGCCTCATTCAGACACTGGTTGGTGATTAATTCTTCGTTTTTGGCCCCAATTTACAAGGTTCAGCTGATCGGACTACTTTTGGGAGCAATTTACTTCCAAACACCACTTAAGCAGTCCACCATAATGAACATCAACGGACTCCTGTTCCAGGCGGTGGCCAACATGAATTTCATGTGGGCAATAGACAATTTCCATTGTTTATTTTCTGTTTCCAGGTTTCAATTTGCTGCTGTGAATGTGTGGATTTCCCGCTCCAAACTTTGGCTCTTAACTCATTATATATAGGTGTTCTGTGACGAACTTCCCATTTTTATGCGTGAACATTTGGCCAATCTCTATCGCGTCGACGCCTATTTCTTGGCTAAGAATGTAGCTGAGGTATGGATATAGTAATATTAGAATGCGAATGCACAGCTCCGTTATCCGGATATTGATATCCACGTGCGCTTCAGATGGGCCAATACCTGCTGTACCCGTTCCTGTTTGCCTCGATTGTCTACTGGATGGCGGGTGCGTAGCATGTGAAGTAGAATGCATTGTGTATTCGCTTGCAGGTTTCGTCCCCGAACTGGTTGCCTTCCTGTTTTTCGCGCTCTCGTGTATCGCCGTCACTAACGTGGCCATTTCCATTTGTAAATTCACTCGACCCATTGGTAATCTCCATGCTCCATTCAGCCTACGCAATGGCCTGTATATTTGCCACAACGGATGTCGCCACTGCAGTGCTGCCCATTCTGGTGATTCCGTTACTCGCCTTCGGTGGATTCTACATCAACCAGGCGAGAAAGCACAATCCGTTTCGCCACACTCCCTCCCACTTCCCTCTTCCGCAGGATTCACTCCCATTTTACTTCAAACCGATCAAGTATCTGTCGTACTTCGGCTATGGCTACGAGACGTCGTCGATCAACCAATGGACACGGGTGTCTTATATCGGCGGTGAGGAATCAAATTCCATCGGAATACGAAAATAGGTATTTGCATTTCTATGCAGGGTGCAACGGCACGGCATTCCCGTATGGCGAGGATGTCGGAGGCTCTGGGATGGTCTCATGCCCCTCGAACTGCTGCTCCAACGGCACTGCAGTGCTGAGCGGAATGAGCTTCGACCCCGGGAACCTACTCGGCGACTACCTGATCATGGGTGCCATGATCATCGGTGGCTTTCTCTCACAACGCGAGACGATTGACAACACCGGTTCTGTTTTCAGTTCTCCGAACAATTGCCTTCATTGCTCTCCTTATACGCTCGTTGACAAAGAAGTGATGCATTGTACTAAAGTTCTAATAATTATGTTAATATTGATAAGTAAATAATTATGTAATATTTTCAACATAGGTATATCGAAAATTTAATCAAAAATTTTTGTATGATGAAAATTCACCCATTGGATGGTTGTGGTGAATTGTTGATTAGAATTCCGGTGAATGGAGATTACAGATTATCAATGAAACAGTGAAGAGAGAGAGAGCACTGCGAGGCAAGGGAACGACCGAACAATTCCAGTCCAATCGATGTGAATTATTTTTTCATTCCTACCTCGGCGTGGATTGGAGAGATGATAAGCTCTAGCAACGGGAGTACGTCAGCAAACTCGTCTTCAGCGGTGCACTATCTGGACAATGTGAGCAAATTGGGAACTCGCGTGTGTAAAAATTATCGATTTTTCATGCGGGAGCTGCACTCCCCTCGCGGCAACTGCTCCAGGCGGTAGCCCACTCGCTGCTCAACGGGGAGAGTTTGGCCAATCCGCACAGTGGACCCCCCCTGGGCAGGCGGACAAGGGATTTGGTGGAGATGGCGAGGAAAAGGTGTCCCCGAAAGGCAACCATTATTGAAACCTTGGAACCATTTCTTCTTTGCACAGAGTGCTCGCCCACTTTGGCATCAGCTCGGCTGAGTTCGCTCTCATTTTCACGGCCAATGCCACCGCCGGACTGAAACTGCTCGCGGAGGGCTTTGTTGACGGCGTTCCGGTGGGGGATACGAGCATGAGCATTTCAACGGACTTGAAGTGTCTCCAGGGTGGGCAATATCCAATATTGGTTGTTTGATTCCGTTCTCTCAGACCATTCGAAGAGGACTCTCTTGATTTTCCGAGATTCGCACACTTCAATGTCAGCGTGTTTCGAATTTAAATTTACCAAATGCTTGTGCATTTTCAGTTTGGGAATGCGACAAACGGGCAATTTCGACCAGATGGTGGTGACTGATTTTGAGGAATTGGAGGCGTTCCTTCTCGAAATGGAAGAACAAAAGGGGAACAATCAGCCCGTGCACAACAACACCGAAAAGGGGAGGAACTGTTTGTTCGTGATGACCGGAATGAGCAACTTCTGTGGACGTGTGTACAATTTGGGAATGGTTCAGCAATTCAAAAGAGGTCGGAACTGTGGCGGACAAAAAACACTTGTGCCCGTCATTTGCAGTGCTGGGCGTCCACTGGAGCGTTTGCGTGGACGCGGCCGCACTGGCGCCACACTCTGCGCAAATAGGAGTGCCCGATTGCGACTTTGCCGTGCTCTCCTTCTACAAAATGTTCGGATACCCGACTGGTATGGCGCCCGTTGCCTGGTTTCGGGACTTCCCTTTCAGGCATTGGCGCTCTGCTGGTTCACCGTGAATGTGCAGCATTGCTGCAAAGACGCTATTTCGGCGGCGGCACAGTTAAATTTGCATCGGTCCATTCGACGGAGACCCATTTCCGTGACTCAATAGAAGAAAGGTGATGGGCCTGGAAGGGAAACGGAACACTCCAGTTTCCAGATTCGAGGACGGCACATCCAATTTTTATGCAATTTATGCGCTTCTACTCGCCTTTAGTGAATTGGAAAAAGGTACCACCCGATCAGGTCCATTCCAAGATTGCGCGATGGAACTTGCCGAACGCACTTTTCACATGTTGGCCACTCTCCGACACGGGAATGGCACACCAATCGCAAAGGTGTACGGTCACGGGTGGGAAGAGCACATCAGCGACAGCAGCAGCAGAACAAGTGGAAAAGGTCGAAGTGACGGTGCAACAGTGATGCAGATGAAACAGGGCCCGATTGTGAACTTCAACCTGCTGCGTGATGACGGTTCATTTATTGGCTTTGCTGAGGTGGGAATTATTATAAATGAAATAAAAAAATTGTTGTCTTGATTTCCCACATGTTTGGGTGGAAAAGATGGCCGAGCTGTTCAGCATCCAGCTGCGCACAGGATGCCATTGCAATTTGGGCGCCTGTGCATTGCATTTGGGCCTAAGTGAGTCTGTGTTGCGAGACAACTTCCAGGCACACTATCACTCAATTGCATTTTCATCTCCTTCTGTCTCCTCCCTAGAAAGGCAAAGTGTGCGGCGACGATACAGATTTGGCGGAGGGAGTGCCACTGGGCTCAGTGCGGGTCTCCTATGGACGTACGTCCAGCGAACAGGTGAACGGATTGATTCCCTTCTCCCCTGATGATCGGCGGAGAAACAGAGTCTCCCTCCCCAAGGACGTGTTGGCCCTCCGGAGAATGCTGGAGATGTGCTTCGTCAACAGCTCCGGTGGCCCTTTCACCACTTCCGCAAATAATCCGCCTCCCAGTGGATTCGGCCTGCTCACCCATTTGTTCGTGTATCCCGTCAAATCGTGTGCAGCAATCCGCCCGAAACGGCACTGAAAAATCATGGAACTGGGGTTCATTTTAGGCCCTTTAAGATGGCCCGTTTGCCCTCTCTCCGGTTCCCTTATGAACGACAGACGCTGGATGGTTGTTTCCTTCGGAGGGGACCCCCTCTCGCAAAAGCGCACTTCGGACCTCTGTTCGGTCGAGCCAAATGTTCGAAATGTGAATGGACTGGTTGATTCTACTTAACCATGGATTTCACGCCCAGATTGGAGCAGATGGATGTGAATTGACACTTCGCGACCGACAAGGGGCATTGCCACCTCTGAGACTGAGTTTGGACCGGTCCACTGGGACGGAGAATCGGCCCAAAGGAAGTGATCAAAAGAGCCTGAACTGCTGGAACGGGTCATTCCAAGTCAACGAGCCGCACTCCCTTTAATGTTGAACCCATTCAGCCACGCTGAGTGGACAAATTTTGGCGGAGAAAGGGCCTCCCTGTGGCTGGGAGAGTTGCACCATTCGCTTGAAGGCAGCAGACTTGTGGTTGCGCGTGCAACAGGAGATCAAGGCGGAAATCAGAATTTCGCGAATCAGGCCGACTTTCTGCTGGTCGCTCGTGCATCTGTACGCCTCATGGCAGAGCACCTCTCGCTCCCACTCGACAGCGTGATAGAGCGATTCCGCCCCAATCTGGTGGTCGATTTCGGCCCAGAGGCGAATCCATTCGACGAGGAGAACATCGAGGAGCTGTCCATCGGAAGCGTCGAATTCAGGGTCTCGATCAGAGCCAATTTGGCGATGCGTTGTTTTTCAGGTGGTGGGAATGTGCCGGCGCTGCCAGATGATTTGCGTCGATCAGAGGACCGGCGAAAAGGACCCAAACGTGCTGATTGGACTGAGGAATTTGCGCATCGGGAAAAAGGCAATGAAAGAAGGCCATGGAATTGCGCAGCTAATATATGGGCTTCAGCTGAATTTCGGCATTTATTTGCAAACGATTGCGCGAAACAGCACATTTGGCTCTCGCGAACTACGCGTAGGGAATGGGGTCAGAGTGACGAGATGGAAACACACAAACAGCGGATAGGCGGATGAAAGGCGACAAAACACATCAGAAACGATATTTTGACACACAAATGGGACAAACGACATATTTTTTTCAAAATAAATGTTGGTTTCAGCATTTAATCTTGAACTTGGACAGACCCACTTTCTCATTTCACAAGTCGAGATTCGAGATTATGAGGAGGACCGTGGAATTGGACACGCACTCCCTTATCAACAGCCATGAAAGGGCGAGCAAGGGGAAACGCAAAGCAAACGACCAGTGCGTCCAAAACATTGATTTGGTCGAACGAAAGTAAAAAAATGGACGCTAAAGTGCGCCAGTTCCTTGCCAAAGTGAAGAAGGAGCACGACGATGATGTGGTGGACCGGACCATTTACGCGACCACCGTCTACCTGCTCGGCTTCTTTGCAGTCTGTTTTGGGCATTAGTCATCAAGTCATCATGCTGTCCCTTGTTCGAGGTGCTCATCATGGCGAAGCAGTACGTTGGCGAGCCCCTCCAGTGCTGGCTTCCGGCAGAGTACACGGTGAATGGACAGACGATGAATTTCTGAATTCGTTTGGTTTGCAGGGCGCATGGGAAAAGTACATCGAAAACTACTGTTTTGTGGAGAACACGTACTATGTGGCGGCAAACGAGAGCAGTAAAATGTGAGAGCAAGTGTTGGAAAGCACTCATTAGCACGCGCAATCTCCCTTCCAAAGGCTGTCGCCCGAGCACAAAGGGGCCCGTCGGCAGTACGAGCTGCACTACTACCAATGGATTCCGTTCGTCAGACGCCCCCAATGAATGAAGGATCCATTTGTCTAGGTACATCCTGAGCGGGATGGCGCTGATCTGCTTTGCGCCGAAGATGATGTTCAAGATCCTGTACTCGTTCAGCGATCTGCGCGTCAACGACCTGGTCCAGCTGGCCTACCGAGAGACCAAAACGCGTTGGGAGGACGAGGCGCTGCCAAAAAGGATTGCCGACCGACTGATGGCGCGCACAAAGACCAGAGGCAAGGGACCCACCCGGACAGCCCCCTCCGTTCAATATCCGCCGTTTGAGCGCTGATCTCGTTCAACTGGTACCTCACCGGCATTTACCTGCTGATGAAGGTGTCTTCCGTGCTCGCCGTGCTCCTCCAGCTGGCGATCATCAACTTCTTCCTGGGCACAAACGACCCCCTGTGGGGCTTCCACATCCTCTGGGAACTGGTCGTGGAGGGCGTGGACTGGCGCAACAACGGATTCTTCCCCAGGGCACCACACCTTTGCGGGGCCATCCCAAAACAATGTTCCGCCCAACTTAAGGTCACGTTTTGCGACCTACAAACCAGGGACATCGGCCAAGTGCGAGAACACACCGTCCAATGTGTGCTCATGATCAACATGTACTCCCCCCTTTTTATTATTTATTCCTGCCCACAATGTGTTTGCAGGTTCGCCGAAAAGATCTTCATTTTCCTTTGGCTCTGGTTCTTCGTGCTCGCGATTGTTGCCTCGCTGAACATCCTCTTCTGGTTCTGCCGGGTGCTCTCAATGCGCAGCAAACAGCGAATGGTCATCGACGCACTGCGGGTTGGTCCCCAACGTTTGGCGACAACAGTGTTTTTAGCTCAACAACGTGAGGCCCTCGCGTCCCGCCGTTCGCGCATTCATCGTCGACTTCCTCAAGTTCGATGGCATTGTTTTGCTGCGACTCATCGACTCCAACACGGGCTTCATTCACATGGCCGACATTGTGCAGCAGCTCTGGCTCGGCTACAGCGCGCAAACGGAACTGGGCGAGAGAAACGAGGCGGCCATGAAAATGATTGATGCGGCGAACCAACAATGAGTGGACGCATCGGAATATTTGTCTAGCTCGAAATGTGAATTTAAATCTAAAAATGGACGCAACTCCGTGGCACTCATTTGGGGCTTGGGAGAATGGCAAATCGAAGTGTCATTCATCAGCAAAGAAAGCAACAAGTGAACCCCGCGAAATAGTACCCCCGGTCGGATCGATCGGCGGTCTGATTAATGACCACAACTCACGACACTGGCTCCGCCTCTGGTGCTGCTGCGAGTAATAAATTACCTACTCTTCGATGCTAAAACTGGGGCACAGTTGTTTTTTGCCCGACAAATTCAGTCGCGCGACAACTGGCGATGATTGATCGCACTCCGAAATGTCGTGCTTTGTTTCCCTGGTCCCTTTCCCTGTTTGATGGCCCATCCAATAATATTTTACAAATTCTCGAATATTTGTGGTTCTCTTTTAGCAAAAAAGTCGCTGCATCCGCTGCCCGTGGGGCCTTCATTTGAGTGTGTGCAGACGTACAATGGCGGCGGATTAGCCGAAATCGCATTAATTGAATCACGGAAAGTGCACTCACTGGTCCCCGCGTGTGTCGCGATTTTCACGCCTTTCCCGCCCAAACACAAATTTGTCCCCAGCGCCACCACGCCAGCGCAATTATTTCCGCTTGTCGCCCAAATGCGACTGTTTTTCGGCGCCAAATTATCGCAATCAAACGCACAACGGCCCCAAAATGGTCGGCGGCCGAAAGAGCGATTTGTCGAGCAATGGATGGAACGCGCATTTTGCGAACATCCCAATTGCAGCGCCAATTTCCGGTCGTTCAATTCTGGGATTTCGCAGCGTTTGGATGTGTTTGTGCTCCATTTATTTGTTCCCTTGTGCACCCCATCTAACCGAGAGACACTTTTTTTTAATTTTATTTTGCTCCAGAACTCCAGAAGAGTTAGTCCCCAATTCAAATGAATACAAATGGCGCACTGCCGCACACAATGTTTTCCAAAAAGTGCACTAATGGTCGCGCAATTCTGTCCAAATTTCGCACAACACCCTAATGGACGGGAGGGGATGAATCATCCATCCACAGTCGGCGGCAATTCGGGGAATCACAAAATGGGACCTTTAGTCATGTCTAAAAATTTAAGTTTTCTGCTAATTGCCTTGTGTTCATCGGTCGGTTCTCAGTTCTATCGTATTCCCCGAGGACCTTTTCTTTCCGTTGTTTTGCACAAGGGGCAAACGAGTGCACATTTTGTCGTATCAATCAATGCGTCTGTTTGGGTGGCATCCCCCCAGATCCCCGCCCGGACAAATGGCGGCCACTTTTAGGGCACTCACTCACCGCGTGAAGTGCTGCAGTCTGAGTCTGGTCCCCTCCAGCAGCAGTCCAACTCCCTCCCAAATCGGCCCTTTGTCGCTCCCAATTGCTAAATGGAGGGAATAGTCCGTCCGCTGCCGGGTTCTCCTTCTCGTGTCTGCCCCCACTATTGTAAAATGGTCGGGTGTTTGCTTGCTCTCGGGAGAAGACAAAACAAACTTCGACGGGAGGGAAGGAAGGGAGACTCGGAAATTGGCGCTGCGCAGACCATTTAGGGGGCGGTGTAAACAACTCGGTTTTTGGGATTTCGACAGAAAACGTTGTGCTGACAGGGCCTCTGGGGGCCCACCAAAAGACCAAAAGGCCCTCCTCCCTCCACAGCCGAACCAATTTTGGCTGATAACAATTGTCAATTTGAACATTAACCGATCGATTGCTCCGCCAGCAACGCAAAAAGTGGCGGCGTGGCCGGTCTCCGAGATTCCCCTCGCTTTCAGAGAGTCCGCACGTTATGCCGTTCAAATGGTTCTCCAAACGCAGCAGGGCCCCAGCGACGGCCAGGGCGGCCGACGAGACGATGCAAATAACGCGGGAGGGCAGAAATGAGAAGGGTAACGGGAACTCCAAGTCCACATATAGTGGACACAAACAAATCATTCCGTTCTCAAAGAATTGCGACCCGAACTCAAATGGCACTCACTGCCCCGTTGAAACGGCATTTTCAGCGGTGAGCGTCACCGAGAAGGACATGGAGGAGTACCGCCACAACAACAGCGAGGATCTCGCGCTGCGACCGCCGTCCGACCCGAGGCCTGGCCGAAAAGTGTCGGTGCTGGGGGCCGAGTCGGTGGACAGAGGCCAATGGACCGGTAGCCAGCGATTGTGGTGCCACACTTGGAAACAAAGCCCCGTTCAGGCCAATTCGATTTCCTGATGAGCATGATAGCCTATGCCGTGGGACTCGGTGCGGAAGGGACTGAGTCGCCAATCAGCGGTCCCTTCAGGCAACGTCTGGCGGTTCCCCTATTTGTGCTTCAAGAACGGCGGCGGCTCATTCCTGGTCGTGTACGCGGTGTTCTTCGTCCTGGCCGCGGTGCCCATCTTCGTGATGGAGGTCACCGTCGGGCAGTACCTGCAGAGAGGCGAGGGATCCACCACCTGGGGACTCCAAAAACCGTTGCCATTCAGGCGCAATGGAAATGTGGAAGATGTGCCCGATATTCAAAGGTGGGCCAGTAGAAGGGCCAAATGTGCGTGCACAGTGAAACACCGCCAGGAGTCGGCATCGGAAACGTGGTGATCGCGTTCATGTGCATCTCATACTTCTGCGTGATCGTCTCCTGGGTGGGCACTACTGCTCCGTGGTGCTCCGCACAGTCAATGCCCATTCAGGCGGTCTTCTACATGATCAGTTCGTTCAGCAAGGACTTCCCATGTGGGCGGACGCAATTCTCTGCCATGTTCTCTGCACACCCTTTAGGGGAGTCGTGCACCAATTGGTGGAACAACGGGCAGTGCGTAACCGGCAAGGAGACGCCCTCGGACATAATGCGGATCGCGTCCAACCTGTCGCGCTACGGACTCCAGATCGAGTCGTCGGTGGAGCAGTACTGGGAGTGAGTCCGCCAATTGATGACTGACCGTTGCCGAGTCTCCAGACGCCGAGTGCTGAAGCAGACGCCCACGATCGACGACTTGGGCGGCATCCAGTGGGAGCTGGTAGTGCAGATATTTCCTCTTCCTTTCAATTTCAATGGAGTGGCGGGTGTTTTCAGCTCGGACTGATGTTCCTCGCCTGGGTGGTCGTTTACTTCGCCCTGTGGAAGGGCATCACGCAGGCCAGAAAGGTGCAAGGGCCACTGGCCAATTCCCCGACACTCCCGTCAGTCCAGTTCGTCTACTTCTGTGCCCTGTTCCCGTACTTCCTGATTTTCGTGCTGCTGGTCCGCGGCCTCACCCTGGACGGCGCCATGACGGGCATTTCGTTCTACCTGACGCCGAACATCACCAAACTGACGGAGACCACCGTGTGGAAGGATGCCGGCACCCAGGTCTTCTACAGCTACGGCGTCGGCTTCGGCACACTGATAGCGCTGGGCTCGCACAACAAATTCAACCACAACTGCTACCGGTCGGTGCTGCAAATGCACGGAGCCCTCAGAAATCGTTCAGAGACGCGATGGTCATGTGCTGCATAAACGGGATGACGTCCATCCTGGCCGGCTTCGCCATCTTCTCCATCCTCGGCTACATGTCCGAAATTGCGCACAAGCCGATCGCAGAGATCGTGAAACCGGGCGTGGGACTGGCCTTTCTGGCCTACCCGGAGGTGGGTCATTCCGAATTTTTATGGTTATTATGCGCGGCTTTACAAAATCGTTCATTCATAAGGTAACATGAAAGCAACTCTGCCAGTATTTATTAAAAAAACATTATGCCAAAGGTGGCCAGCAACCTGCCCGCCAAGCAGCTCTGGTCCTTCCTCTTCTTCCTGATGATCACCATCCTCGGACTGGACAGCCAGGTCACTGGGCCCTTGGGCCACTAAAGACCCCATTCAGGTGTGCATGATGGAGGGTCTATTCACTGCCCTCGAAGACACATTCCCGACACTGCTGCGCAAGCACAAAAAGGTTCCTGTGGGACCGCCGATTGACGCGAAACGCATTTGCAGAAGTCCCTGCTGGTCACGTGCTTCGCCTTCTTCCTGATCGGCATCCCAATGGTCACTTATGCGGGCGCACACTGGCTCACACTGGTGCCGAAGGCATTCGCTCTCTGACGCACATTTCCCGCACCTAGGTGGACGCTTACGGCGCTTCCGGCATTGCGCTCCTGTTCGTGGTGTTCTTCGAGGTGATCGGCCTCGCCTGGGGATTCGGTTTGTGGGCATGGGAGGGCGCAATCGGGAGTTTTGGCCCTTTGAGGTGCACACCGGGTGCGAGCCGCTCTGAAGGTGCTTGTTTCGGTAGGCCCGGATGAGCGTTCCGCCCCTTCCAGGAGATGCTCGGGTTCTACCCGCTGCCGGTGTTCACCGTTCTCTGGAAATACACCGCCCCACTGAGCGCATTGGTGAGTTTTGCAGCGCTCACCGGAGTACCCCCGTGCCCCAGATCCTGTTCATCTGCTGTCTGGTCATGTACGAGCCGGTTCGCCTTCCAGACAGAGTGCGCTAATTCTGATTCCTTTTCCGCTCCGCTACCCGACCGGCGCCCACTACCCGGTCTGGGCCGAGGCGTTCGGCTTCTGTCTGTCCGCCTGCTCGATGGTGGTCATCCCCGGGTACGCCCTCTACTACATGTTCCGCCGCGGCGACAACGCGAGTCCGCTGGAAGTGAGTGAATGCCCCCAGTCCCCGGCGCATTCGCGTTTTCGTTCAGCGCCTGCGAAAGGGCATTCACCCGCCAAGCGAGCTTGACGTCATCGGACATCTGCGCCAGAGTCGGCGTCAGCACGGCACCGCCGAGGAGATGGAGTTCATCGACAAGCGGACGAAGAGCGACGGCTGAGGGCCCCACACTGGCGGATTCTTTCGGTCCACAATTCGCTTAACGCCTCTCCTCATTCTAAGCGGCATCTCTCCTAGCACTAGCCCACCCCACAATCGTCCATTCACTTTGTGGAATAAATCTTTTTGAAACAGAAAGGGCTGCAAAATAACATCGGAATGGGCATAAATCGGGATATTGGTGTGTTTTTTGGTTTGTTTTGAGCCGACAGCTTCCTTCGCCCATTCTAATTGTCCTTTCCCCGTCCCGGATTGTTCCTCCTCTCCTCCGCTCCGCCACATGTCAGCTCCAGCCCGTCAATATTCCCACGCGTAGGCTGAAGGACACACAATTCTGGAACAAATGGCTCGAGAAAATCGGAAAACTGCCCAATCTGAGGAAACAAAAGTGCGGGTTCCGAGCATTTTATTTGTTTTCGCGCCCAATTCGCAATAGTAAATTTGCCTCGGCCCATTTCCTTGTTTTATGGGTTCTCTCCCCCAGTGCCCAGTTGTCGTCAGCTGCATTCGTTTGTTCGGAAAATCGCCTCAAAAACCTTGAGAATTGGCCAAATTCAAGGTCTGTGTGTCTCGCCCTGCAAAATGCACAGCGAAAGCACTCCAATCCAGAGAGCAACGGTTCGCTCCTCTCGACCGGCAAAACCCTTCGGAAACGGCGGACGGGTAAAGATCTAAAGATCGGTGACTGCTAGTCAGTCCACCCACAATCATTTTGTTGCGCTTTTTCACATTTTATCTAAATACATTTGCAGTTTGCACTGCTCCACAAAATCTGCCTTACCTAATCCCTTCGGCCATTTTCACGTCGTCTCGTCCCACAACTTTGTCCTCTTCCTTCTGCCGCTCGCCCCTCCATTTCCGGCACTTTCCCCTTTTCGGGCATAAACACAGCCTTCGTCCCCACTAATGGATTCCTCCCCCGTGCGCCAACGCCGCTCATCTTCCCGTGGATTTGGCCGCCATTTCAGTCGAATTGGACACTATTCACTGTTTAAATGGTTGTCTCGTCCCTCGTGTTCTCCATTCTCGTTCTCGGAATTGTTCTCTCTGCTTCGGACAATCCGGTCCGGGGGCTGAGGGACGATGATTTGATTGCGCCATTCCCGTCGAACAAGGTAGGAGAGGGCCCAGAGCGCCAAAAAGGGTTTAGCCGCCGAATTCCGGTCCCATCGTACGGGCAACCATCGTGCAGCGCGAATTCAGTGCAAAGCCGACAATTCAGAGCCGCAAAGGCGAGTGGTCGACTAGAATCTGCGATTGAGAGGAGAGAATTCGGTCGTTTGCAGAGCACTCCCATTCCTCCGCCCACGAGACCCACCACTGGGGCTACGAGGAGCACAACGGCCCCCACTCCTGGGGCAAACAGTGCCGCCAGGGCACTC